>OY282640.1:25750135-26030135 GCA_958299015.1 Tetanocera ferruginea
CTTCAACGAGTACTATGCAAATGCAATCTAACATTCAAAAAGTGACAATGTTGAGAAGACATTCGAAAGCAACTAAAGCACCAACTGAACTAAAACAAGGAACGAAAATAACTGTTATTTTACAATTTTCAAAATGAAAAATATTGTTGAAAGAATTTTTCAAATATACTTTTATGTTACAAATGTCCTCAGCCTCATGAATATTAAGTTCCTTTTAAATTTAAGACTGATTCTTTAAAAGTTAAAATTTAAGAGTTATTTTTTGCCTTGTATTTTTCGAGGAAAAATAAAGGTTCTTTTGACTTTTATTTTATCTTTAATTTTTTTGGTCAAAATTATCAAGCGATTTGTGTTTTTTTTTTAAAGGCCGCTTGACAGATTGATCTGTTGACACCATGTGTAAAATGTCTTACCGATGAGATGAAAATAATGGTATCAACATTTTTTTAGTCGGTAAAATGACTTGAACAAATATAAACTACCTGATATTTTTGACCGAAAAAATAAATGGCAGAAAATAACTGTTATTTATAAAATAAAAGTCAAAAGTAACTGTTATATTTGCCCAAAAAACTATAAGGCTCAAAATAACATTTATTTTTATCGGGAAAAAAAAAACAAAGAGATAAAAGTTAATATGTGACACTTTCGATAAAAACCATAGCCGATACGGCCCCTGGATGCAAATATTGAATCAACAATTTATTATTCCATTTCGTATTGATTGAATTTCTTTTCAGATACTTTCTCTCTCTATTTCACACTAAAATCTCTCTTATTTCTTACTGTTAAAGAAGTTTTACTTCTGCGACGTGTACGTTGCTACACGCGAGTTTTTTTTGTACTGAACTTTTTGTGTAGCTCATTTTTCAGCAAAACCATTGCAAATATCGTAAAGCCACTAGGTGAAAATTTAGATATATATTAGCTAAACAAATGTTGCTTAGATGACACTTTCTGATTCCTTCATATATTCTTTTTAAATAAAAAAGTACAATTTTCTTGCAGTTTTTAAAACAACTGTTTTCAAAATTTACATTTTAAATCCTGCACCATAAAGTATTATTGCGTAAAGAATATATCCTTTCTAATAATACAAAATTCTAAAATTTTTGATTTTCAACCAGGAAAATGGATAAAAAGATTAAAAAGACAACACCTCAAAAAAAAAAATGTTTTTCAAACTATCAGACACCCTGTACGGAAGACACCATGTATTTTGGAGTACTACGAAATGAAGCTAAAGTGTATATCAAGCGGGACAACTATAAAAAAAAAATAATTGGCCATTTCAGCCCTTGAAAGGACTTTGACCGAGCTTTTTATGATCAATTGTGTTGTGTGTGTTATTAAATGTTTGCACACAATTGACCGAGAACTGGACCTACATGATTTATGCCGACTCCGAACGGCTTAAGTTCATGTTCTCAAGAAGCCTTACATGGCATTATTTACTCTCTGAGGTTTGCCATTGTCTGCAGAGAGGTAGTGACCGATCAGAAAATTTTTTTATTGAAAAACTTTTCGCCACGACTGGGGATCGAACTCAGGCTCCGAGCGTGCTAAGCCACACACTTAACCTGCATGCCACGGTTGCCGCGGGACAACTATTTTATAACTGTTTTTTGCACTTATAATTTTTTCATCATAACATCCAAAAGAAAATACTGGCAACGACCCAGGTTTAATAACATCACTATTAATAGCAAATAAATTTTCAGTGCATACTTTCAGGCTGAAACTTTTTTTCGAACAGTATAAGTTCAAAATTTTAAAGCACTGTAATTGCATTGAAATAACAACTAACTTTGAGCGATGTTAGCTGCGGAGCATGATGCTTGTCTCTTATGTATTATGTTACCAAAATAATTTCAAACTAAATAATAATAAAGTATTAGAGTGCCAATATGAATGGAGCTTACTGGAAAAAATTTTGTAATAAAAAAATTAAAGGTAAAATATGTTGGTTTCGTCTTGTTATTGTCTTATAGGCTCATAAAAAAATGTTCAAAATTAAAACATATAAAAGAAGTAAGCAAATTTTGAATAGCTTATTTGTTGCAATGGTTGCAACTTTGATAATTTTTCTAATTTGTTTTCAAATAATTTTAAATTTTTTGTGTATTTATGTAAACTATATTTTTATAGCATTTATAGGACTTTATAACGGTAAACACCAAAATGTCATTAAAGCCATTTTTATGACATTTAAATTAAGTCACGCTTGCGACAAGCTTTGTTTGTAACTTAATAAAACACAAAATTTTATTTAACATTTATTTCAATTTGAACTATTTTTTTGCTAAAGCCAAAATATTTTGCCAACATTAATATGCATGCAACTTAATTAAGAATGTATTGACATGAGCTTTCGAGCATTAAATTAGAAAACCATAAAACACAAAAATTATTGTTTGAAAATATAGAAAAAAACAGATAAATAAATAATAAAATGCTATCATTTTAATGCATGTGAGTCAAAAAGTTAATTAAAAACGTTAATGAACGGTTAAAAAGACAAAAAAAAGTGAACAAAAAATATGCTTATTTAATTGAACTCTATGCAAACTTTCGGTATAAACAAAACATATTGTTAGTTGATATTTTTTGACAATTTGTTATAGACTAATACAAGCTAAGGCCGATTTGTAGCGCAACATGGCGTATGAGTGATAGTTAAAAGTTAGTTAATATTGTGGTTTTTTACAACTGTCAAAAAACATGCAACAACTAATTAGAAATGAGCATTTAATTAGTTTTTTTTCTTAATCTATGCAAACGAGTGCATATTTTTAAATAGATTTTTTTTTGTTTTGTCAGGGCTTTATGGGCTTTTTCAAATTCACTATTTAATGACTGTTTTTTCTGCATAAAACTTAAATTTGCTCTTTTTTTATTTAAATAAAAACTTGCTCTTCTCACTTGTTGACTTTTATTGTTACCTATGTTATGCTATAAAAATTGTATTGCTCAAGAAATATGCATGAACAACAATTATTGTGACCTTAAAAAATAGCTGCTAGTCTCTAACTAAAACGGTTGCCATAAAATTAATGAAAATTATAATGTAATAGCACTAAATAACAAGTTAAAAAAAAAATATAAATGTGTATGTAGCATACCTTTGGGCTGGCACAGAAATTACAAAATAAATAGCTAACAAACACTCACACATTTGATTAATGTTAACTTCTGCGTAACATCGTTAATAAATGCCAATTTTGAGAGCATACTTGCAGGCGCTGCTGCTGCTGCTGCTGTTGCTATTTGAGCCATTAATAAAATGTATAACTTTTTATTGCATGTTTTTAGGTTAAGGTTTTAATTTTAAAATAAAAATGTTGCCTTGCCAAATGATATTGTGGACAATAAAATAATAATAAAATATAGAAAAACAAAAAAAAATAACAAAAAAGACGTGTCAACAAAAATGAAATAGCCTAAAAGCATGCTACGCAAACTTGTTGTGTTGTGAGCGTACGATGATGTCTCGTTGCTGTTGCTCATTTAAACTGGGTCGGTCGTAAAAGAGACCAACACACACACAAGCACACACACACACACACACACACAAACACATAAATTGCTTGAAGAGCAAGAGTAACAGAGAGCAACGCAACGCTTCAACAGCAAATCGAGCGCGAAAGTTGGTGTTAAAATTAAGGAGCAGTAAGAAGTGGCAAAGTGTGAATAGCATGATACGAGCGAGTGTGAAACACAAGTCGTAAAATTTTTTAATTCATTTTTGAAATTTTACAATTTCTCATTTTCACTTGTTTGCTTGCTTTCGCCAGTGCAAAGCCGCAAATGCTGGCCATCATGCGGCGTGCCATTAAAACGCTGCAAGCTACGCATACATAGCAACCAATGCCTCAACTTAACACACAGACACAAACACAAACTCCACACACACACAGCCAGCTGCAAAATATATAATTTTCTTAATGCCATAAACTGCTATTTTGTATTCTTTATACTTATTTTGCTGTCCAGCTAAAAGTATGTTTGTGTTTTTGTTTTTGTTTCAGTTTTTGTGCTGTGCGCAAACATAAATTAGTAGCATGCATTCGAGCTTAGCTTAAATTCAATTGCCTTTGCTTTGCTTTTAGGCAAATTAGCAATTATGTTATTTTGTTTCATTGAACTCAACGCCTTAATGCCAAGTGCTGCGCCTTAAAGTGGGCGCAACGAGCACAACTTTTTTTACCGCTTGGCTAAATCAATTTTTTATTATTATTATTATTATTTTTTATTTTTCTGTTCAATTTCGAATCGTTCTATAATCGCATAATCATTGATTTGCCATAATTTTTTTAGCATCAATTTTGGTTAATTGAAAAATTGAAAAACTTGGCGTCAAATGCAGGCGCTAATTTAATTTCAAGCAATTTAAAGTTATAAATCATATAAAAATAAAAATTAATTAGCTTTTAATATTTCCAACGCTAGCAATAAATATTCATTTTTTTTTTTTTTTGTTAAACTCACTCTAACTTTACATGCATGCAGCATGCCTTATAAACCGCTGCATATTAATTAAGCTACATTTTTTTATGGCATACTTTCGGGCAGCAGTAGTCTTATTTTACTTTCAAATAGCATTTCAACATGTGTTTTAAAATAATTTTCATTTGATGTTGTCTAGCTGCGTGTTTGCGTTTGTATGCATGCGTGCTTTTTGATTGCTGTTTATACTGTGTTAGTATGCAATAAAAAGCAAAAAAATTGCATTCATAAAAAAATCAATTTGTTTAGCCTTACTTTTCTTATTTTTCAGCTTCAGTTACAAACAAAGTGCTGCACTCTATTTGAACACTTTATTCTATAAATTTGTTTGCATGTATGGTTTGCATATGTGCTAGTGAGTGCGTGTGTGTGTGTGTGTGTGTGTCAGTAAAGCAATAAATGTAATTGTATGCTGCTGCAAAAAAGCTCGTTGTTTTTATTGCTAGTTAACTATTGTTTATTTGTGCTTGTTTTTAGTACATCGCTGAAATCAACACAATGCAATCACAATAAAAACCAACAGCAAAGCGTGCGATTAAATTTTAAAATCTCAAAATTTAAATTGTGTGGATTTTTGTGAAAAACGGCTAATCAATTGCTGCATAAAAATCATTCGCTTAAAACGTGCGCAAATTAAATTAGTTCAATATAGCTCAAAATCATCTCAAAGCATGGTATTCAGGATAGCAGTTTATGACAGAAATTGGGCTTGAAAATTTGTTTGAGAAAAACGTCAATTTGTGCTCAATAAGTGCAATCTTGGGCTTAATAAGGATTAATATAAATATATTGTTGCTATTATTTTTGCTTATCAAAAAATTTAATGGCTTTAAATCAAGGAGAACGCGTAGCTTCATTAAATTTTGAACACATTTATTTTAAATTTTTTAAAAATTGTAGTTTTTCTTTTTACAAAAATACGCTCACTTTTACGCCCACCTCCCATACAACTTCAATAGAAAATGTGGCCTTACTTCTATGATTTTTAATATATGAACTCAATTTTTACAAAACATTAATATTATAATTGTAGAATATGCTCCTGAAAATACGAACTTAATCAGCCCCTTTTTGCCTGCTCCCACCTCCCATAAAACTGATATTCTAAAAAATGCCATATCTTATGTAAATTTGTAACTAGAATGTTTATATATGCAAAAATGCATATAACATCTATAAAATGCTCTTTTGAAAATATGAAAAAAATCCGTAGACTTTTACGGCCATCCCCCTACAACTCCAATATAAAAAATTTTACAGTTTCACTCTATTTCATTTATTAATTTTCACATCCTCGATATAAGCTAAAAGTAATAGACATGCACACATGCAAAACAACAACAAGTAGCAAAAAAGGAAATTATGCGCAGCTGCTTTTGCACGCGTAAAATAACGCATAAGCAGCGAAATTTTCATTGTTTTTTCGGCGGCGGGCAGGTTGGGGCAGGTTGGGGCAGGTTTTATACCCCCACGCGTATTGCGTAAGGGGTATATTAATTTTGTCACGACGTGAGTAACGCCCAAAAAGAGGCGTGGTAGATATAGAAAAGTATATATATTCTTGATCAGCACCACCACCTGAGTTGATTTAGCCATGTCCGTCTGTTTGTCCGTCTGTCCGTCTGTCTGTCTGTCTGTCTGTCTGTCTGTCTGTGGACACGATTGCAGCCGTAGTTTTGAAGCTATCATACTGAAATTCGATATTTAAGCTTTTTTCTAAAAAACTAAAATTAAATTCGAGAATGGGCTGAATCGGATGAAAACCACGCCTACTTCCCATACAAACCCAAAATTGAAAACTCTATAAAGAGGCTAATATTGAAGTTACAAAACTCAAACTCAGTATTTGAGTATTCTATGTCAAAACTGAGGTGTGTTTGGGCGTCATTCACCCACTAGCACGCCCACCTCTCATACAACCCCAAAATTGAAAACTCTATAAAGAGGCTAATATTAAAGTGACAAAATTGAAACTCAGTATTTGAGTGTTTTCTGTCAAAACAGAGGTGTGTTTGAAAATGGGCGTCATCCACTTACTTACACGCCCACCTACCATACAACCCCAAAATTGAAAACTCTATAAAGAGGCTAATATTAAAGTTACAAAACTGAAACTCGGTATTTGTGTATTCTACGTCAAAACTGAGGTGTGTTGAATGGGCGTCATACACATACTAACACGCCCACCTCCCATACAACCCCAAAATTTAAAACTTTATAAAAAGGCTTATAGTTATGCTGCTGGAAAGCAATTTGATATGTTTGTATTTTAGACACATAAAAATAACAAAATCTTCTAAAATCTCATACAAAAAGCTCTCCAATTTAAGATTCTTTAACCCTTAAGAATCGGCCGTGGGGGTATTTTAACTTCGGCCAAGTCGCAGATATACCTTACTAGTTTTTTAATTAATCTGTCAGCTGAGACGAGTCCAAGAATATATAAAAGCATGATGCCCAAATCTGATGACAACTTCCGCAAACGAAAAACTGATAATGATTTACGGATATGCACCTGGAATGTCCGAACCCTAAATTGGGATGGTGTTTCTATCCAACTGATTGATATCTTGGATAGATATAATTCTGATATCACTGCAATCCAAGAAATGCGATGGAAGGGACTGGGTTGCTTACGGCAAGCATCCTGTGACATCTACTACTGCGGCCATGCGGAGACGCACGAGTTTGGATGCGGATTTGTAGTTGGCACGAGAATACGGCATCATGTCCTGCGATTCACTCCTGTGAACGAACGACTTGCCATAATCCGCTTCAAGGCAAAATTTTTTTAACATAAGCCTAATATGTGCGCACGCTCCGACACAAGAAAAACATGACGAGACCAAAGAAAGTTTTTACGAGCGCCTTGAAGACGCATACGAGCGCTGCCCCCGTCATGACATAAAAATCGTGCTTGGTGACTTCAACGCCAAGGTGGGTAAGGAAAACATATTTGGTCCAACAGTCGGAAAGTTCAGCCTCCACGACAACACACATCCGATAACGGAATGAGGTTGATTGACTTCGCTGCAGCACGAAACATGGTCGTTAGTAGCACTAGATTCAAACATCTCAAAATTCATAAGGCCACCTGGCTGTCCCCTGATCAAAAAACATGCAACCAAATTGAACACGTTTTGATTGACGGAAGGCACTCGTGTACTAGACGTACGCACGATCCGTGGTGCTAACATTGACTCGGCTCATTATCTTGTCGCAGCCAGATGGCCGAGGCCTTTGCTACTCGACTCGCACTCCTGTGCTACAAGAAAGCACTCCTCCGATCGACAATATATGCGCACAGTGAACGCACATATCCCATTCTATGCGTATGGCTGCCGAAGAGGTGATAGGCTACCACCGCCCTCGTCGAAACCAGTGGCACGACCAGGAGTGTCGCGACGCCACTGCAGAGAAGGACTCCGCCTACAAAGCCACCCTGCAGTCGGTTGTAACGCGTGCTGTTATGGAGCGATACCGAGAGAAGAGGAGGGAAGAGAGACGCATTTTCAGGCGAAAAAACGAGAGGCGGAAATGCGTGAGTGCGAGAAAATTGAGATGCATGGCGACAGGAATGAGACTCGAAAATTTTTCGAAAAAATAAGACGCCTGGCTGATGGTTTTAAGACCGGAGCCTCTTCCAGTAAGGATGAGAATGGGAATCTAGTGACAGATATCCAGAATACACTGGTGTTATGGAGGGAACACTTCTCTAGTCTTTTAAATGGTGACGCTGACAACTATCCGCCAGTGAGATAATATCCCCGAAACCCCAATTTAGATCACAGCGTTGAAGTTCCGCTGCCCGACTATAACGAGGTCTTAACAGCTATAGCTTGGCTTAAAAACAACAAAGCCGCAGGAGCCGATGGCCTACCGGCTGAGCTGTTTAAGACCGGTGGAGAAGCTCTGTTTAAATGCATTCACCGACTTGTATGCAGAATATGGTCGGAAGAATGCATTCCAGATGATTGGAACCCCAGTGTGCTCTGCCCAATCCATAAGAAAGGCGATCCCACCATTTGCGCCAACTACCGTGGCATTAGCCTTTTTAATATTGCATATAAGGTCCTGTCGAGCGTATTTTGTGAAAGACTGAAGCCCATCGTCAACCAACTGATTGAACCTTATCAGTGTGGCTTCAGACCTGGAAAGTCCACCATTGACCAGATCTTGGAAAAGACCTTCGAAAAACAAATCGACACACACCATCTTTTTTTGTAGATTTCAAAGCTACCCTCGACAGTGCATTAAGAAGCCACCTATACTCCATCATGTCTGAATTTGGTATTCCTGCGAAGCTAATACGTCTTTGCAGGATGACACTGAAGAACACCAGCAGCGCAGTGAAAATCGGAAAGGACCTCTCCCTTCCGTTAGATACCCAGCGAGGTTTTAGACAAGGTGATTCTTTATCGTGCGACTTCTTTAATTTGGTCATGGAGAAGATCATCCGAGCTGCTGACCTGAGACGCAGCGGCACAATTTTCTATAAGAGTGTTATGCTGCTGGCGTATGCTGATGATATTGACATCATTGGCCACAATACGCGCGAAGTCAGTGCAGCATTCTCCAGGCTAGAAAAAGAGTCGAGTCGAATGGGTCTTGCAGTAAACGCAGATAAAACGAAGTATCTTGTGTCAACAAACAAACAGTCTCAGCGTCTTGGAAACCACGTCACTGTTGAAAACACCTCCTTTGAGGTAGTGAAGGGCTTTGTTTACCTGGGATCCAGCATTAACTCCTCCAACGATATCAGTATTGAGATTAAACGAAGGATAACTCTTGCCAACAAGTGTTACTATGGGCTCAGTAGGCAAGTGAGTAGCAGAGCTCTCTCTCGACGAACAAAACTGACGCTCTATAAGTCCATAATCATGCACGTCCTTACTATACGCATCACAAACCTGGACGTTGAGCAGCACTGATGAAAGGACTTTGGGAGCGTTCGAGAGAAAAATTCTTCGCAAGATCTATGGTCCAATCTGCGTCAATGGCCAGTACCGAATTCAATGGAACCATGAGCTATATGAGCTATATGCCGACATCAATATAGTCAATCGTATTAGAATAGAGCGGCTTCGCTGGCTAGGTCATGGCGAGAGAGTGAACGACTACTAGCAAAACAAATATTGGATTTGGTACCCAGCGATGGCCTACGCAGACGAGGATGACCGCATCTCCGTTGGAAAGACCAGGCATTGGATAACCTGACAACGCACTATGGGCAAAATGACTACTTTTTTTGGCAAAAACCTCATATTGATAGAAAACTAAATTTTTATTGAAATTTGTGGCATAATATGGCAGAAAATTTAACAATAAAGAACTTTGACCACGCCCTATTTCTTTAAAAATTAAATTTTAAACGAATTTTGTGATATTAGAAATGTATTTTTATTAATATGAACTCTTAATAAGTAAGGTATTCAAAGATAAGGTAATTTAACTCAAAAAATGTATTAACAAAAAAAAAAACTCAGTAAAAAACAAATAATATTTCATGAAAATTAACACGAAAATAATTATATAAATATATAAATAATCCATTAGATGCTCATTCATTACTTTCTAGGTTCAAGTTGTTAAGCATAATAGAATACATCGGACTTATGTTAATACTTTTTTCATCTCCACTGTCATTGTCATCTGAATCTGTATCTGTGCTAATTTTCGTCATTGAATCTTCAAGAGCTGATAAAGATCTACCTTCGGCAGCTTCACAGTTTAATAAACACATCACTTCAACTGGAAGCCCTACACGTGGTCTTTGCTGAATACGTTTGTGGTACAGATTGTGGTGTACGGTTATTCCAGATAATTTTTCCTGAAGAGCATATTAATCGCAAAGGAATTACGGTTGTTGCAAAAAGGGATGAGTCTGAACCCTTTGAGCTGCCTGATACTGAATAATTTTGCAATAGCAACTTCTCTATAAGAAGGATATATATCGCAGTTTCTTAGCTTATTTTCCATCTTTGTATTTAAGTACTGCTGTTTTGTAAATCCGTTTTCTAACAAATATGCTAAAGCTTCATTAATAGAGAACGGTATCGGTTTTATTTCCTTAGTAATAAGTGTTTTTTTCAGTTTTGAGGCGCGGCTGGGGCTTTCGACACAATGTTTAAGGACGGTTGCTAAGTTTGAATTACCGTGCTTGCGAGCCGAAGTGCTGGCTGCCAAAACCATTAAACTGCTTTCGTTGTTAGTTGACTTATACAACTCTGACGCTTCTCTTCTTTTTCCTCGATCTGATTTTTCATTGAAGGGTACACGAGAACGGCCACCTTTTGATTGTAATGTCGGTTTATTTAAGTCAAGTGGTGTTTCTCCTATTAACCAATCATTAAATTTCACCTTGAACTTTTTCATAGTTCTATGGGATTTTTCCCACTTTCTACTTATAGTTATGATTATATTTTCACATTTTTTCACTAAAATATGATTTTGAGCTTCCGTAATATTTGCTTGCTGTATAGTTTCTTTTAAATGGTTAAAAAGTGATGCTTGCTTTGCTTTAGTTGTCCGTTCTGCATGCCATATATTAAATAAAGCTGCATTTTTGAGCTGGTACTGATCTACAAAAAAAAAAACAAAGTGTTCAACGGCGGCAGAGAAATGCAGATGAAATAAACAAATTCCTGTTTAGAATCGATGCCTTTAACAAGTAATGCTTACATTTTTTTGTGGGAAGTGGTGCAACTTTTTTTTATGCTTTCATAAATGGATTTTTAGTATTTCACCCTCACATTTTAACGAAGTTAAAGGTATAACATTTTTTCGAAATCTATTGCAATGAACTAATATTTTTGTATGCATTTTTCTTACTTACTGTTAACACATTTTGCCATATCGATTTTTTTTTCACTTATAATTATAGATAAATAAATATTTGCTTCCAATTCTAATACACACTTGCTGCTGATCAAAGACAAACTAAACATCCGAGAGCAATCGCACGATCAAGAGCAAACAGTTTAGCGATATACCGTTATAATGCAAAAACAAGTATAAACATGTGATATTTCATGTATGTACATTGTAAAAAAAGTATAAGTGTTGTCTTTTAGAGAACTTTAAAATAAAGGTTTTGGCCAAAAAATGTAGTAATTTTCCCCATAGTGCAACGCTTGGAGTTTTCAACTGGCGCCAGCAAGCGTACAACAAAAGTGGCTGGCACAAATTCTTAGAACCGGCCAAAACCGACCAACGGTTGTAAGTGCCATCTAAGTAAGTAATTAAGTCGTTTTTCTTACGATAATTTCGTTAACAGAATTTCTAAAAAATTTGAGCAAAACAATAATTAACACAACATGGTACTGGTCAAAATTTCCGCAGCATCATTTGTTGTCGAGATATACATACATCCAGAAAGAGTCGTTTCTGGGCATCTATTATGGAATTATGGTTATGATCGAGTGTTGTCTCAGGCTCAGTTTCTTCCCCAACAGGTGTCAAGTCAAGTTTGTGGGCCTTGTGGTCGTTCCAGCGGTTGTGATAACTGTTAGCACTAAACACGATTGGTTGAGGACACAAGAACTTTGTGTGTCGATGCACAAGACTGAGGCAATGCTCATTAGTAGCTCAACCTTGGACCTTATTATATATGAAAAGTTATTTGTACGTAATACCCAAAGCTGCAACGATCATAGCACACGCATCTTAATACACCCATCATAACAAATCCATTATAACATATCTATTACAACCACATTCACGATACGAAACTTATAACATAAGGTACAACAGTAGCAATTAATTACAAGAATTGTGTAAAATGTTAAGTAAAAAAAAAACACAACACAAACTGCTACACTCGTATCATTAAATCAAGAGCTACTTATAAAAACAACCACTGAGTATGAAGTAAAACCAAAAAACGCAACCTGCGCTGCGCCTAAAAGTGTGCAGCTGTAACTTAAAACTGCAACTCAAAAACACCGCATGCGCTTAGCTACTGCTAGCTGCACACACACACACACACACACACTAAGTACCGCAAGTGCATTAGCAGGTTGCATGTATGTTTTTGCCAGCATATCTAAGTAAGTGTGCTCGTTAATGTACAGTAAAACACACGCTCACACACACACATCGATGCAAGTGCTCTTAGTACATTTGCAAAATTTTATTAATGAAATTTAATACAGTTTGTATGAGTAACCAAGTAAATGAATAGCAGCAGAAATGCACACAAAACGCAACAAAAATACACACATATACACGTAAAATAAACAGACAAGCATACAAATACAATCAAATATGGCGAGTGCGAGCATTAAAGCTTTCAATGTTGGCATAAAACGCAGCTAAACCAGCCAAAAACCAACACTAATGCATTTATTTGCACCAAAGCAATTGCTAGATGTGTGTTTGTGTATGCATTTGTGTGTGTTTGTGTGCCTTGCTGCTGTTGCATTTGTTAAAATTGCTGTTGCTATTGAGTTTATTTGTGTGGATTTTGGCTATACTGCGAATTCCTGTGGATCAAACGTATCTGCTAAAATACTTAATACAAACAAACCAACACACATACACACACACACACACACACACACAACAATAACAACACCTAATTCGTAACAACATGCTCATACATATCAATTGTAGCTGTTGTTTATTGAAGCGCATGCGTTTCCGGCTGTCTCGACTTCTTGGCTTTCCGGCGCTCATTCCTGCATATCCTGCTGCTTAACTATTTGCTGATTTATAATTTTGGCCGTTGATTTAGCAACGGTTTCTAATTGTTTGTTGCTTCAATTTGTGCAGCACAAATAGTTGAATAGCATCTCACTGCAGCAGCAGCAGCAGCATTAACAACATCCATAGCAGCTTATTAGCTATTGATATGTTGTTCCAGCTGCTTGGTGTGAAGCTGAATCACACCACATGGCGCCTCATTCAATATCCAGACAAACACTGACACACACACACACACACACCAATTCTTGTCGCTTCGGCTAATCGCATAATTAAGTACTCGTATTTCACTAGCTGTTGAAAATGGCACAGCAGAAATTCGTAGAACGCACCCATAGAAAATCGCCTTTTGGGTTTCGTGGTTTTAATTAATTAGATTGCCATAAATTTGTATGCGCGTTTATAATTAATTGCTAGCAAAACTGAATATAGCTCAATTTCAGCATGTTTAAGTTGTTGCTATTCAATTTATTGCCAAGGCTAGAATGTTAAAAAAATATGTGCAGTCATCATGTTATTTATTTTGTAAATATTTTCTGTACAATACGATGAACGCGCTGAACGTTTGCAGTAAATTTTTTTTTCCAATTTCAAATCAAGTTCAATATTTTGTCTGAGGCACTTTAAGGGTCTGAAAAGAAGGAAAAACCTCAAAATATAACCTTTTGAAATGAAAAAGTTCAAAACTCCAAATCAGGATATGCATGATTTGAGCTAATTGAAGCCCAAATTCTGAACAAAAATGCTTTTTAATGTGTATGCAAATCGATGTCGAAATGAAACATGTTTAAAGCATGTGACTGTCTTAAATTTGTGGAAAATGTTATCTTTAAACATCTGCAAAACTCAAGGTCAAGGTTATTTCTTCGGCTCTTTTATCATCTCTAACAATAAACTTAAACCTACAATTGATGAATTCAACCACAAACTGGCAAATAGCTGATGATCAAATTGCAAAAATGGTTTCTTCACACCAACCAGCTCATCATGTTAGAGTTTTATCACTCTTTGATAGCTCAATATTGACCAACATAATAGCACGACCTGAATCTCGTTTCGTATCCTTGAGTCGTACATTTAAACATTTTTCTGATTTTATAGCTTTGCATAGTTTATAAAATTTATGTTGTATTTGCATAAATTTCTCCTGGGAAATCGCTAACATTTCAAACTACCCACAAGTTATACATCGTTGAACGTTGAGTTCGTTGTTAACCAGCCAAGCTAGCTAGCCATGTTGCATGATGTTTGTATGAATGTAGATTTGGCCGGTAGATTTTGCAGTCTGGCCACGAGTAACCGATTCATTGTTGTTTGGATAATTTAATATGCTAGAGCACCTTGAGTTGCATGTTCAGTTTCTCAAGCGTTTTAAAAAAAAAAAAAAAAAAAAACTCTTTTATTTTTATCTACTTCATGATTTATAGTGTTAAATAGCGAATTACTTGGTGAAAATGAACAAAGCATTTGTTGGTGTTGCTGTTTGTATGCTAGTTGAAAGCAAACAATGACAGTTAATTTAGATAAAAAAAGGATGCTTGTATAATAATGAGCTGAACGATACGGAGTGAACAATGTATAAAATATTTTATATAAGAAAAAATAAAATTTATATAAATGAAAAAGTAAATACATCTATAACTTAAAATATCGCATTTAAATAAACTAAACAAAATTCTTATATATTTAACATTTCATATTATATTTGATGATTATAATCACAATTTTCTTGCATTCATTTCTTAAAGCATTTGAAATGTCGAAGAACTACTTTGAGCAACACTTAAAGCAAGCATTAAATAGCTTTTTAAAATAATTGCTACAAATAGAATGCATCAAATCAATCGAACAAATACAATGACTTGATCATAAAATATTTTTTCACACAGACAACTTTGTTGGTATTCAATTAAATTGGTTTTATTTGCCTCTAACTCGACAAAGTCAAACACAACATTATTGCTGCAATTTAATTTCAATTGTAATAAAACTCCAAAGTAGAAGCTTATCTTAACAGCAACAAAAACAATATCAAACACTAAAACATTGCCAGTGACTTTGGATTTAAATGAATTAAAATATTGAGCTTGTCTAGGCTATCAACATCATCATCATCATCATCATCATCATCATCATCATCATCATCATCATCATATATCTTTGTGAATTGTTTTTCGAAAATGAAATTGAATGAAATAATTTTAAGTTTTTAAGATGATAACTTATGATTTGTTGTTTTCTTAGGCACTCATGCATAAGTGTGCTTAAAATAGCCTTGAAGAATATTAAATTTAATTGTTTCTAAGAGGTTTGTTTTTGTCTTGAAAAATTATATTGATTGCCGTTAAATTATGAAAAAAAATTTAGACATTTATTATGTGAATTTCTGTTCAGTTTCCTTACAAATTCTCCTTGATATATGATCTTCTCTGTAACTGATAGAATTTTTATCATCTAGGACTAATTAAAGTTTTTATTTTGAATCGTAAAAAAATGTACATTAATTCAAGGATTAATTCCTCTATATGCTGTATTTATCTTTTCATTATAAAGAGTAAATTGTTAAGGCACTTTCTAGTACACACGAGCAACACATGTAATGACTAGCATTACAAAAGCATCCACAGCTCAGTTGTAATTGCACTGCATCTACACTGAAGCAATAAAGTACACAATAGTTATGTATTTTTACATGATCTCCTAGATGAATCGCGTTCATGCATTTTGGTTCAGTAAACAATTACATGAGTCACATGAACAGTTCACGATAGCAATTTACAAAATAAACAAAAAAAAACATGCACATTTCATGAGCCTATAATTAAACATTCTTACAGTGTGTGTGTGCAACATTCACGAAACAATAAAAAATTTCCTAAACGACATGAAAAATACAAGGGTATCATGAATCAAACACAATTTTTTTGAATGAACTTCATAAAATTCATGTACAAATATAAAGAGAACAAGAACAGTTCATGAGTTAAGTTTTAAAAATGCATGAATATCATGTGTATTAGGATGTTCCAAAAGAACATTTTTTTTTCAAATGTCGTTGTAGCTCAGTCCTCCTTTTTGAAAGGTTATCCTTTTGTGTTAAGGTATTTTTGAAATTTTTTTCGAATAAAGTCACGCTAAACGCATTTTTAACAGAAACTAGGTTATGCGGAAACTTTTTAATTTCAAGCATAAGTTAGTAAAGGCAGCCGCGTACCTTGGGGCGTAACGCCCCGGGCGACATTATTTTAGGGGCGGCACTGAAGCTAAATTAAGCCTTTTGAATAACAGGTGTTTTCGAGTAACTCGAAATTTTCGAGTTTTTCAGTGGAAATACCCAGTAGTGGAATTTTCGTTTGATTATGGCGAATTGTTAGTTCGGAGTGCATTTTAAAAATTAAGACTTATGCGTATAATTTAAAGTAGGGACCGTAGTAATTATGAGCAATATCGAAAAAAATTAAGAAATAATGATTATTTTATGATTTTTAGTTTTTTGCTAAGATATAAAAATCGTTTTCTGATTTTTATTTTTTAAATCAAAAATAATAATTATTTTTGACTTTTATTTTTTTACTCAAGTAAAAAATCATTTTTCGATTTTTATTATTTTCACTCAAACAAAAAAATCATTTTTGATTTTTATTTTTTTTTACGCAAACGAAAAAATCATTTTTGGTTGTTTTTTTACTCAAACAAAATAATAATTTTTGATTTTTATCTTTTTAACTCAAACAAAAAAATCATTTTTGATTTTTATTTTTTTACTTAAACAAAAAAATCATTTTTGATTTTTATTTTTGAGAAAAAAAATAAAACTCGAAAATTGATTTCTTTGGTTTCTTATTTTTTTTTTTGGTCAGAAAAAGAAAGCATTTTTTTATTTCGCTAAATAGCTAATTAAAATTAGTTCTTCTCTTTTAATTTTTTTGTTGAGACATTTAAATCGTTTGAGGATTTTTGTTATTTTGCTCGTAAATTAAAAATCGATTTCACGAGCTTTCTTCTTGTTAGACATTCTTAATAGTTGTGCTTTTTTAATCTCGGGTTTTCAGAAAAGATTTCAATGTCATATTCGAGGGTCCAGATAAATTGAGGAAATAACGGAAGGATTCTTCAATATTTGTTCTTTCTTTATATTCAAAAATTTACACAGCAACTGACTGTTTTCGCTATTGTTCGATTGAACTTCAAGTTTTAGTTGCATCCATAATATAAAAAATCCCATAATTTTTTTGCAATTTTTTTAATTTTGAGCAAAAAAATTAAAAATCAACAAATAACACTGGTTTACAGCCAATATGTACTTTGAATGCCACTATTCTTTTCTCGTGTAAAATCGGTCGCTAATTCCGAAAAAAAATTTTTTTTTTTTCTGTCACTCCGTTTTCGAGATATTGTAGGGTTTTCAACGAAAAAAAAAGTTGGTTCCACTTAATTGCATATATCTCCAGAACCAACAACAGTAATCAGACAAATGATATATCAAATAAAATCTAATAAAATTCCTTACAAACAATGACAATATCATTTTTTGGTCGAGCTGTTAGTTTTGGCGGAATTAATTCAAATTTCGGGGATTTTTTTTATTTTTCAAAAAAATTTCCAAAAAAAGACAAAATAGTTGCAAATTTCGTTAAGAAATCAAAATCTTTTATTACTTTTGATATTTTTTACTAAAAGCCTTTAGTTTTCAAAAAAAAATAAGCTATTGTTGAAGAAAATCTATTGAGAAATGAAAAAGTTGTGTTCAATGGAACGAAAGAACACAAATGGTGTGATTATCAATTTATGCATTTGGACTTATTTTATTGCCATAAAAAAAAAAATGAGAATTAAAGATTGTTGTTATAAAATCATATATTCTTAATTTTTATTGTTCTTTTAATAATTTACATTATTCGTCGCCCATCATTCCTTTGTCCCAAAATCCTTGGTACCGATTCTCAATTACTTTCATCTGTTGGTGGAATCTTTCCCCATGTTCGTCGCTCTCGTCACCGAGATTCTTCGCTTTCTTTGTCTAACGCCTTGACAGTGTTTTTCATAAGTCCAAGTTTGATGTGCAACGGTGGGAGAATTATGTTTTCCTTTTTGACGAGTGGAACGTTTTTGACGTTGCTCTCTCCAACTTTCGACTCAATTCTTTCTGGCCAGTCCTTATTGTTATAGTGGTGTTCACGTGCTCAACTATCCCACTTGCATAGAAAACAGCAGTACTTTGTGTAGCCACTCTGTAAACCACAAAGCATACCAACGACTTTGAGATCAGAACATATTTTCCAGTCGTGTTGTTCATATTTAACACATGTCAATAGCTTCGCCATTGTTTCGTACGTTTCCTTTTTGTTGACTGCATATGCGATCGGAATCGATGGCTTTTTGTTTCCTATGTGAAGTAATACCGCCTTCAAGCTCACTTTGCTGCCATCAATAAAAAAACGCCACTCTTTGGGAATGTACGGCTGATCAAAGGTATTAAATAAGCCAGGAATGCCTACGCAATAGCAGATATTGTCATTCTTAGTAATGTGTATAGCAAACGGTTTTTCACAATTTCTGTAGTATGTCACCTTAACATCGGGTTTCAAAAAGTTGAATTGTTGCATACGAGAAGCATGCAATTCCGATTTTTCCTTTGACAGTTCCAAATCTCTTATCCAATCATTCAGCTGCGCTTGCGATAAAAGGTGATTTGTGCTTTCAGTTGTAATAGTACTACCACCTGTGGTTCCTTCCGACTCCACTGAATCTACGGATTTTCGATTGTTTTCACGTGTTGAATCGGGACAAGTAGGATATGGAATATCGTCAGAATGAGATACTGGCAATGAAACATTCGGGACAGTGGCGTATATCACTCGTTTGTGTTTTCCAACACCAGTCACTTTGGCCAGACAAAACTAGCAATCGTTTAGGTGGCAAAACGGTTGTCTCCAGATCATCGGAACATCGAATTTCATGTATCGTTTTTTACCCGAGCTCCATTCAGACAATATTAATTTGCACGATTGACACAAAATACTTGGCGTCCATGATTCACCAATGTTCTCAGCCGCAATACCAAAATAATGTAGATATGACATTTGGAGTAAATTCGTAAATTTGACTCGTTTCTTTTCGAAAGTAAATTCACCGCACACGTAGCAGAAAATATCTGGGTAGTTTTTACACTGGAATTCTCGCAGTCTTTTACTCATTTTATTTTGAAGTTTATCTTATGGCGTTTTCGTTTCTACCAAAAAATGTTGCCTTTTCATTGCCCTTGCCTTTATTTGTGTTCGATTCTAAAATAAGTGCAAACGGGTGAGTAAATTCCGTGTTCGTTTCTTAAAATGTCACACTCAAAGAGGGCAAAAAAGGCACATTTTCTGCCCTGCAAAATTTCTCAGGGTAGATGATTGCCCTGCATATCAGCTGTTTTTAAAACGACAATATTATGTCATGCGTGCGTTAGACAAGGATGGTTATAAGTTGACATTTTTCGAGTAGGCAAAAACATGCACTTTTACAGGGTTGCGGGCAACATTGAAAACATTTTGCACTGCGACAGGGCAACATTTTTTGGTAGAAACGAAAACGCCATTATTTTTTCCTTTCGTTACAAATTGTGCGTCCCTTTGTTTGCCACGTTTTTTAGTATAATGCATGAATGTTTTTGCTTTTATGCATCTCGAAAGTGCTGCAGGTACAATAAAGGTAGGTAGGTCCACGACTCAGAGCGCGACCGCCGAAACTGTCAAAAAAACACAAAATAAGTATTCACATGGCATAATAAAAACAGGTGGGCTCTCTTTCTTATAGCCATAAGTGTCGAAATCAGACGTTTTGCTGTGACGGTTTCGACGGTTGCACTCTCAGTCGTGAGCCTACCTGTTTTTATTGCAGCGTGTTTGTTCTTATCTTTTCTTTCGCAAAACTCTTGACTTGATTCCTATGAACAATAAAAATGAAAAATAAAAAATTATAGTACAATAACCCAATTTATTTATATGACAATAAAATTTGTAAAAAAAACATAACTTGGGTGCTTTCGGTTCATTAAACACAACTTTTTCATTTCTCAATAGATTTTCTTCAACAATAGCTTATTTTTTTTGGAAAAATAAAGGCGCTTAGTGAAAAATATCAAAAGTAACAAAATATTTTGATTTCTTAACGAAATTTGCAACTATTTTGTCTTTTTTTGGAAATTTTTCTGAAAAATAAAAAAAATCCCCGATATTTGAATTAATTCCGCCAAAACTAACAGCTCGACCAAAAAATTATGTTGGCATTGTTTGTAAGAAATTTTATAAGCTTTTATTTAATATATCATTTGTTTGATAACTGTTGTTGGTTCTGGAGATATATGCAATTAAGTGGAACCAACTTTTTTTTCGTTAAAAACCCTACGGTGGGTAATATCTCGAAAACGGAGTGAGAGAAAAAAAAAATTTTTTTTCGGAATCAGCGACCGATTTTACATGAGAAAAAAAATAGTGGCATTCAAAGTACAAACAACTTTTCGTATTTTGTAAACCAGTGTAATTTTTATTTCTGAACAAAATAAATAAAAATCAAAAATAATTTTTATTTCTGAGCCAAAAAAATAAAAATCAAAAATAAAAATATATATATATATATAAAATATGCTGAAAAATACGCAACTGATGTCACAGAGACATCAGTGGCTGCTGCTTCTGCAAAACGAAGAAAACGAATAATGCTTTCTATGTTAGAGAGCCGTTCAAAAAGGCCGAAATTCAAAACAGAAAGGGATTTTTAGTCCTTTACAGGATATACAAAAGAATATTATTGTTATTATTTGGTTAACTGTAAGAGTTTAAGCAAATACGTTAATTTTGCACTAAGCTATAAAAAAAAACAACAAAAGTTTAAAAATACTTTCATACAATATATAAAAATATATCAAATATTAAATAACAAGTAGATTCACTTTGAAAAAACCTGTTATATCTCGTCTTCAAATCATTCATTGTCATATATGAAGCTTTAACCCCCTAGAATATTTTTCCTTGACATCAATTAAGGCCAGAGATATGAGTTTTGGAATAAATATCGAAAAAATTCTCGTTTTCGGCTGTTCCGAAATTTTTGGCGCAAAACTGAGTGTACAATTTGGCTCAAAAAGTGTTGACCAAAAATTATTTTTGAAGGGGTTTTGACGGTATTGTTACACCAGCCACAGAGCGTAGGCAAATACTAACTAGCCACACGGAAGTAAAAAATAATTTTTTGAACACAAATTAAACAAATTTGAAGGAGTTGAATATTATGAGAAAAAAAAAAAAAATTATGGGGGATAAATCGGTCTAATGGGGCTTACTAAATGAATATGACCTCAGAAGTAAAAATGTTTTAAGAAGACATTGTAGCGCTTTTCAACGACATATAATTTTTTAAGATCTGGCATGTAATGCTTAAGTTATGTAAAAAAGACCATTTTGGCTGTTTTTCCGGTGGTCCAAAAAAAAAATTCATTTTGTTTTCGGAATCCTCTCGAGGTCAACTTTAAAATAGAGGCTGGTTTTTTCAAACTTTTTTTTTTCGACCCCCTCTAGTGAGCATACCTTACTTTACGTATGAGGAGACTGAGATCATATACAACTCAGTGAGAACGAAGAGAGCAATGTTTTATACGCATGAGTACACTCAGCTCATGGACAGAAACACAAAACCAGTTTTAGACACTCTTTAGAGCTTTATATTCTAGCTAAAAAAAATAAATCGAATAAATTTTGAACATATATAAAAAGTAATTTCTATTTGTTGAAATATTTTTATATGTATTTAAATATTGTGGAAGGTTTAGGATATTCCAAAATCGTGCTAGACCAACTTTCGAGTTTTTAACTTTTTTTTTTTTTTTTTTTGCAATTGTTGTAGCACTCTTCATATGCTCTTCATATACACACACAATACACTAAACCCGTAAATAAATTTTCGAAGACAGTGCTCGCATGATAAGGGGAACTCTGGACCACCCTAGTTCATATTAAACATACGGTTGTCTATAAAAGTCGCACATTTTTTAAAAGTATTATTTTAAATTTCTAAAAATTCAAATTTTAACTTAACTTTTCCAACTCGCTCAATAAAAACCGATTTGAATTGTCGAACTCAATATAAGCTTCACTTTAGTCCATAGTTTTATGCAGTTAAATTGGCTGTGGGCGCAGGTGTCAAACGATGACGATTCATAGCGGTTTAAAAAAAAATAGTAAAATTTTATTGACAAAAATGGAGTGAAAAAATATGCAAAATTCACTAACACTGCATAGATATTCGCAAGTGTTGCTGGAGGGGCACGTGTAGTGACAATGTGTGTATGTGCAAAGCAAACGCTACCAGCAAATATAATTTCACAAGTCAGACAAGGTTTTTTGGCTTGAACGCTCAAAGCAGCACAAAATCAATTAAAAATGCGCCACGTTGTGTGTATTAGTTTGAACCGTTACTTCTGTTATGTTGGCGCTGCTGGCAAAACTGTTAAAACTGAAAAAAAAAAATCTAGGGAAGTCAATATTTTTTTTGGAAAGCACTTAAAAAAATAGAAGCACAGCTGAAGTTAATGCTGCTATTGAAGCGTGTCTCTCTTTCTCTCACACAGCCAATAACGTAAAGCGGAAATATTTTTTTGTTAGCATGCTTCTGGGCATGGATTTCAAATATATAACCAGCGGTGTTGGTTTGTTGGTCGTTGGTTACGGTATCATGATTTATTGACAATTTGCTTTAATTTATATCATGTTTTCGTTGTCGGCCAGATTTTTATGCACCGCAATCGAAGCATGGATATGTCGTTTGTATATTTCATTTCATGTTCATTGCTATGTTCAACATTTTTAAGGTTGAAATCATTTAAGAAAATACTATATCATTTTTGTTTTTTTCTTATCTCTCTACAGCTGGCATGCCTAATTGTATGCAATAAATTTTACTTAATAGACTTGCAGCTTGTTTTGTGGCAAAGGTAAGCAGCTTAAGGTTTTTTGAAAATGCGAGTGTTTGTTGTGTGAGTGTGTTTTTTTGTGTGTGTGTGTGTGTGCGTATGTGTGTTTGTTGATTTAATAAAAGCATTTCTAATTTCTGCAAATGTTTGCATATTTCTCTCTAACAAATGCTGAGCAGACATTGAAAATTCAACATAATTGACGCCTAAAAGCAGACAATTGTTTATGCAAATCATTTGTCAAGCCGCTTAGATGAAAAACTTGCAATATTTTCCTGAATACACACATTGCGTCACATAAGGTATTGACACATATATGTATATAAATTATGTATTACATTTATTATATAAACATCTTGATGAGCAAATATGTGATTCTTGTTGGTTGCGCACAAAAACCAAAAAAGTATTGATAAATTTGCTATTCATTGCAAGTTTTTTTTTCAAAACAAATCAAATACTCATATTCAATCATTGCAGCAAGGCCAAGTATTTATATTAAACGAAAATCTCTGAAAAATCTGTCTGATATTCATGGCAAGACATTAAGTAACATTAATAAAAAATGGACACCGTTAATCAAAAAGATTAACAAATTAATCAAGGCACCGTTGGATTTTCCATATTTATTTCTTTTTATTCATATTCCACGTTAAAGCAAGAACAAAGCAAAATAATAAAAAAAAAATAATAAAGCAAATGGCTAGAACATAAAAAGTTTTGCTTGTATGCATCAGAGTCTGAAGACCAGCATATGGCGAGACATATTAAATCTCCGACAGTAGCGAAGGCTCTCTGACAGATTGTCAGGATCGTGCAAAGTCCCAGCATACAATATAAATGGACAAGTAGCAAAACTTTAACACACACACACACACACATACACATACCGAGAAACACTAAATCACATGCACTTTTATACAGGCACATCAACACACTTAAACACACACATACACCTGATGCTAATGACAGCAATTAATCAAGAGCAGCGCGCGTGCAAAAAGATGGCAGCACGGTGAATGAAAGAATAATTTTTTTTTTAAATATATTTAAATGCTTTTGCATGTTAGTGCCAAAATTAAAATATTAAAATCTTAAACCAGCAACTGCAGCATTAAAAAAAATTGCATTTTGCAGCAGCACATCAGCTTATTTATATATTAAGACAATGGAAATATTCTGAAATATAACGGAATTATTAAAATTTAAGGAGGGACATAACATTCGCTGCAGAGAGCTTTTTTAAAAAATTCATAACTCAGTCAAAAACAAACATTTTTTTTATTATTGTAGAGAATTGAACAGATTACCAGAAAAAAAAAATTCAAAAAAATATATTTTTCATTCCAACATGGTTTTATAGAGCTCCAAACTGGCGGCAGAGAAAAATAACGGGGCCTCGTGGTTGCAGCGCTGGGAGTCGCAAAAATCGCACGATCTGGAAAAAATTACTTTTTTAAATCTAAACAAAATTGGTTATTGCATAACAGGAGCTTTTTTTAAAATTTTTGTTTCAATTTTTGGTGATGTTCCAAATTTGAAAGTGTGTTTTTTCGAAAAAAATATTGACTTTAAAAATTCATAAAAAATCGAAAAACAATTTAAAAAAAAGCTCGTGTCATACGATAACGAATAAAGTTTAAAAAAATACAAAAAAAAAAACATTTCGTCAAGAAATGAACCCGCTAGTGCCGCAACCAGTACGAAAAACATGGTTTCGAGATAAACGCGTTCAAAGTTTGTCAAAAATAAAAAATAAATTGGCCATTTCAGCCCTTGAAAAGACTTTGACCGAGCTTCTTATGATCAATTGTGTTGTGTGTGTTATTAAATGTTTGCACACAATTGACCGAGAACTGGACCTACATGTTTTATGCCGACTATGAACGGCTAAAGTTCATGTTCTCAAGAAGCTTTACATGGCATTATTTACTCTCTTAGGTTTGCCATTGTCTGCAGAGAGGTGGTGACCGATCAGAAAAATTGTTTTATTGAAAAAACTTTTCGCCGCGACTGGGGATCAAACTCGGGCTCCGAGCATGCTAAGCCACTCACTTAACCTGCATGCCACGGTCAAAGTTTGTGAACAAAGAAAAAAAAGAGCGTAAATTAAAAATGCGCTCTCACTTATCCGGCTGTAACTTTTGAACTCGTTAAAATTATAATAAAAATCAATTTCAAAAAACATTTTTGTGAAAAAAATGTTTTTTCTTACTGTCTATCAACGTAAAACAATAAAAATAATACAAAAATTTTAAAATCACAAACAAACTAATTTTGTGGATGATTACCTACTACTTCTTACTATGATTCCTTCCATAGACAAAATTAAAAAATATATCTCATAAATTTGAGCATATTTGAAAAAGGTTTAAATATAATTTACAATCCAAGAAAAAATTTTGATAACTTCGTAAATCAATAAAAACTCAGATTATTGCAACTTGTTGCAACAACTTTTGCTGTTGCTTTAACCCGAAGAGATACAACTTATTAAAACTAAGAGATTTCATTGATTCGAGTTGGTTTAAAAAAGTAACAGTCCCTTAATATTAGCAAAATAATATGTTTAAAAAAACTGAGTTATAACTTAAAGATTGAACTCAGATGTTTTGAAAAGGTTCAAACAACTTATTAATCTAATCAAGACTCAACATAAGTCTTGCTTTCACTCAATAAATTTGCGCATACTTTGTCAGAATAGTTATGTTGGTATAAAACTCAAGCTATTCACACACACACAGTGAAAAAAGTCAATAGAAACAGCCGCATTCCAGCAGCAAGTTGAATCGACCATGTGGCAAAACATAATCCGCTCCTAATGTTTGTTAGCTACAATTTACAATCACTCACAAGCCTGGCTGCTGCTGCCTTCAATACGCAGCTGCCTGATAAAGCACATTTTGTTCTACTTAAGTAGAACAGAACTTTTAAAGCTGCTGCACTCAGCAGCTCGTCGAACTGCTGAAGCAAAACATCGAAGTAATCGAAAAACTTTTCGTATATTTTTTTTATTTTGAATTTTTTTTTCAAACTTTATTGAAATTTTTTGGCATCTATGTAAAGCTTGAAAAAATATTTGAGATTATTTCAAAAATGTAAAATGAAAACAGTATGGGCTTGCAGAGCGCAGCAAGAAAATTCCACTTAAAACAAAGTCTAGCGAGCTGTGACTTTGCTTTTTTTCGGCAGTGTGGGTTGGTCTGGTCTAAATATTTTCTATTTACAATATTTTCTTGTATTTCGGTAAAATTAAATGATATGGAAATAATTATTGATTCTGTTATATTAACAATTTTTTTTTTTGTTTTCGTTTTATATTTTCAATAGCAATACAGCCAATGATACAGCAGCCACCTCCACTTAGCGCCTTACTTTAGGTGTAAGTACGCGTGTGCGTGTGTATATGTTAAATGTGTATATTTATGTGTATGCGTGTTGCCTTGGCGCCTCTATGCTCTGTTCGTTGTTTTTCTTTTCAGCTCATTGCTGATTTTTATAATATTAAATTTGCAAATAAATTGAATGTTCAGTTTCAATAATTTTTGCATACTTTCAGGCGTAAATAAAACTTTCTTGACACCACATGTTCATGATTTTTATATGTTATTGAGTGTAAACAGTGCTTGGTATGGCAACAGCCATCCCACAGTTCATGTGCATGTGTGCAAGGATATTGTATGAAAAAAAAAAATATATGAAAAAATATGAAAAAATAAAAAGTTTTGGGCTCAACTCTGCAGCAGCAGCAGCGGAATGAAATAATCACATCAGCTTGTTTGCGCTACGAAGTTAAATCTTCTGTTCTGGGTTGGAAAAAAAAAGTTGAAAAAATTCGTTTTAAATTTCGCACCTGATTGCATTATTTGATGAAGTTCTTGTATATGATATAAATTCAATTTTAAAATAAAGACAGAACGTTTAAGTAAGGAAAATAAATTATAACGCCTGAGTTAAGTAACAGTTTTAAGTTGTACTCAGTTCATTGTTGTAACCTTTTATGTTGTTATAATCTAAAAAAAAATACTTAAATAAAATGATTTTTTTTTTCTTAAATAAAATGATTTTTTTTTCTAGGAACCGAATCTAGGCTACCTTTTATGTTGTTATAATCTAAAAAAAAAAAATTAAATAAAGTAATTTTTTTTTTCTAGGAACCGAATACAGGCTATATAAATGCTTATATTTAGTTTATTATTTTCTTCTTTGATGATATACATACATATATATTTCAATATTATTAAAAGGAAAATCAAAAATTAAATTTAAAAAAAAAAAACAAAAAAGTTAATAAAAAAATATATATTTTTGGCAATGCTAGCTGCTAGGTTTAAACCCAGGAATGATACTTAAAAAGAAACAAAAACAACAACTTTTGTACAACCAGATAATAAAATAAAATATACACTCACACTCACAGCACAACTACTCACAAAATATTGACAACTATTTGGTTGTCTGTAGTGTAGGTAGTACCTCCTACACTACTACCACCGTCACGACCCTGTCGGCAATGGCAGCACTTCGAAGCGCTTCTAGCAGGCCTTCATATGGATTTCGAAGTGCTTCCACACACATATCCAAGTATACTTTCTTTTTTATATGAAATGGGAAAATTTCGCAGGCCTTCCGCTCCGAACGCTCAAAAGAGGCCTGCTAGAAGCACTTCTTAAGAATGGCTAAAAGAAGGTGTAAACAAAAAGTATTGAAAAAAATATTTTTATCTTTTAAACCTTTATCTTTTTTTTATAAATTCTATGATTTTATCTTCTTTCCTATGTTTTTTTATGTCAGATTAATTTCAATCTATAAACTTTGATACAGCAGTAAGAAGGGACATTATTATGTCATATTTTTAAACTGATATATATTTTGACTTTAAACGAAAAAGTTGCCCTGAAGTATATGGAAAGTTAGTCTTTGAAGGGAAAAAAGTTTATTGCGCAGTCTTTTGTGCAGAAAAAGAAGGCCTTCAAGAAGGGCTAATAAAAGCAATGAGGAAAGGATGTGTTTGGTTTTCAAAAGTAGCAGGCCTTCGTTTGAAGAGCGCTGGCTTAATTGCCTATTGGGGACAACCATCACAACCTCCAACACAACCATCACCACCGCCGACACAACCATCACCACCGCCATTTGAATGTTTTTCAATAAAATTAATTTTTAAATTAATATAATTCTCTTATTTATATCTAAAAAAGTTATTTTAGAGGTTTCCACAAAACTTGGCTGTATTTTTTACATTTTATAATGTTAAATCATCGTCATATATAGATAATATTTCACCAAAAATCTTGTGCAATTCTACAAATACAGTGGTCCACACGACTAACTGGACACCGCAGAGATCTACTTTAAAAGACATTTTTCAGGAAAATTACGTTATTTGTAATACAGAAATTTCTACAGAATGTTTTATTGTTGTTCTAACTATTGTTTGGTACAAAGAATTCACCAATTATGTAATCCAATTTCATTCAGTAAGCAATAATATAAAAAAAATCGCCTTTTAAAGGGTCAAACGTCTAACCGGACACAAACAAATTATTGTTTAATTCATTATTTCAATACTTTGTTGAGGAACCTTTTGCATCAATTACGTCTTGCAAACGACGATTTTTAATGGAGGGGAACAAGTTTCTGCAAACATCTTATTGAATGCTGTAACATTGCTTGATTAATTCCTCCTTGAACTGAGCTATGTTTCGAAAACTTGTGTTGACAACCGTTTTAGTCACTCCATTCCATACATTTTCAATGACGTTGATGTCAGGTGATTGGGGACGAGTTTGCAATAATTTGAGGCAGTTATGTATTAGCCATACTTTTGACAAGCAGAAGTGTGGCTGGGTAAATATTTTGATAAAAATCAAAGGTCTGCAATATACAAAGCTTATCGGCACTCTGCTAAACATTTCCCTTAATATGTTAAGGTAGTCGTATACATCCGTTTTAGCATCGATAAACACTACATTCCAGACACCTGCACCAGAAATACAGTCCCAAACCATCACAGAACCACCTCCGTGTTTCACTGTAGTACGAGTATTTTTGCTTTTAAATTCGGTGTTTGGTTGTAACTTAAGCCCAACATCTAAACCGTGTATATATCAGTATACCGATCAGTATATTGTACCTTAAATAAGACATTCCACTTGAATTTAACCAAATTTTTTTACATATTACCTTACTTACCGGATCCTAAAGAGCATTATTTTTAAGCAAGTATCTCTCGCAAAGTTCTTTCGCACAATTCTTCCAAGAAAATTATTCTTACGTAGTGTTTTAAGAATATTTTCCACACATAAGTCCTTTCTTCAACTTCTTTTGCATAATTTTTTAGCTTGTTTGCAGTTTGGAATGAATTGTTTTTATTTGTAGGGTACTTTAGCGCTCATCACCGTCGCCTAGTGTTTTACCTTGACCATCCCGACTTTTGTTGAGGATTCGAAAGTCTTCACGATACTTTTATAATAATATCGTGGACCGTAGAATGGTTTTGACCAACGTTATCACCGATTTATCGAATAGTTTCACCTTCACAGTATTGCCGTATAATTAGCGGCCCAATTTCGACTGTTGTGTGCGTACGTTTTTGCACCATTGTAGAATTTGTAGATTTTTGTCAGTGACTGCTGTGGCCGACTTATGTACTATTTTAACGAAACGCTCCGTGTTTTGCTAGTGGCAAAGATAATCTGTTATGACATCAACATTACATCATTCAATTATTTAACTAATGTTTTCTGTGGTGCTCACCTGAACTTTTAATGATTTGTCTGAATACTGTAGATCATGTCGTGCTTGTAAAACTGAACACATGGCGGCTCAGTGATCTGAACTCTTGACCAGTCGATCATTTCAGTGTAAGTTTTGCTGCTATAGTTGATGTGGGGTTGGTGGTTGGGACCACGAAATTGCTGAATTTGGCTTCGATTGTGGGATCTCAACACTATTGGTATATTTGCACATTGCCACAATCTTGAAACTTCGTCGTATTTATTTTTGTGAATGTACTGCGTTTGACTATTCAATTATGCTGAAGAAACAACGCGTATTCCACCACATATCGTTTTGTCGGTAATTTTGTTCTTTCCAAGTCGCATTTATGGAAATGTATTTTGTTTAAATTAAGTATTTGTGCACGTTTCATGCGAATTAAAGCTCGATTTTGTTGATCACTGAAAAAGACCAATTTACTTTTTGATATGAATTGACCGCTACGCCACCTTAAATACGAATATTAAATTTTAAATCGGAATTTCCGATTTCGAAAATTAAAAAAAAATTTATTATGATCCAAAGTGTTATTCTGTGCAAAATAGGTCGGAAGTGCTCCTAAAATCCATTTTTTCGTTTTCAGTTCTTCCCATGGTTATAATGATTTTTTCAAAGCTTTAATTTGTTGGACTTTTTAGAATAGGATATGTGGCAGGAACGAAGATCGATTGTGTAATCAGTCGAAAAAAACATTTGAGGTAAAAAAACAAGTTTTTTCTTTGTTTTGCCATCCTTCAATTGATATTACCTTTGATTGATATGATTCACAACTGGTTTTGGTAAACGACTGCTTAAATAAGCTCAGATTGTAAGCAGCCATATTTACATATTTAATGCTTCTTACCAGTGTTGCCATATGATCCGATATATCGTATTTGTTACGATTTTCAGTCTTGAATCCGATGATCCGATATATGGCCATAATTCTCCAAAGTGTTACGATTTCTGAAAAAATAGATCCGACGTCCGATTCGGCGTATTTTTCTTTAAAAGTATGCAATGAAAAAATGAAGATAGCAAGTTGGCAACTTTAAACTTTGTTTTAAAGATTCTGTGTCAACACTTTTTAACTAATGACAAAATATGTAATGAAGATTATTTATTTTTATTTTTATTTCAATTTTGTGTGCTTAAAAGTTAACTTACAACAACAAAAACCCAAAAATAAACGAAAATAAACGTATTTCAAATATTCTCTTGACACAAAGAAAACTATCTAGAATATACATATTGAATGAATACATCCATTTAAAAAAGAGTTAAAACAGTTATTTCGCTTAGTGGAACTGATAAGGAGAAAAAAAGCTTACACTACAATGATAGCCAGAGAAAGATATGATATGCTCTCTGTTCAATCCAAAATAAGCCAGCGTATGTTCAGTTCTACTTTTCATTGTATTTGTATCAATAATATCAGGTTATTACTTGTTGTATCTGTTTGTACAAGTAGAATGGATGGTTCGATGCAGAACTTTAGTTCGAACCTTGCAGTATTCTGCATTTTGTGTACCTCGTAACCAGATAAATTATTCTACCTTATCTTATTTAAAGCTTTTCAGTCGGCTTTCTATCAGAGAGACCTTCTGTCCAAATCTTCTGCTTTCTGTGCTTTCCGAACCTCGCTTTAATTAAGCTATTCGCTATTCAGAACAGAAGTTAACTTATAGTTATATTTTTTTTATTTTGCTTTAAGCAAAGTCCAAATTTTAGTACCTTTCTTTTAAGAAACGTCACCAAGAATTTTACCAATATTACCAAATAACATCATATCCAAATAATATTATAAGATCACCAAATACCATAATTTCCGAACAAGATAACCGAATAACAACATTTCTAAATAATGTTACCGAATACTGCCATTTCCAAATAAGATCACCGAATACCATAATTTCCGAATAAGATAACCGAATACCAACACTTCTAAATACTGTTACCGAACACCGCCATATCTGAATAAGAACTCCAAATACCATACTTACTAAAGTATGTTACCGAATACCGTCATTTACAAATAAGATCACCGAGTACCGTCATTTCTGAATACCGTCATTTGCAAATATAAAAATTGCATATTTAACACGAATACCAAGATTCTCGAAATCAATATTGAATACCGAATTAAAATACACCCGAATGTCACTGACTGTTTACTGGGTCAGTCATAAAATTATAATAAGTTTTTATATAAAAATCATATTCCATTGTGTACATGATTTCGGTAGGTTGTGTGGATTCTTTAGGGAATCTTGCAGCGGCTGAGCTGTACTTTAGTTTTTAATAAAACCATGTCGCAGTATGAAGTGTTTTGAAATTTTTTCAACACCTATAAATGGGCAAAAACGGTCGATTTTTAGCAAAAACAAAAATATCCAAATTCATTCCGCCCAATTTTAGACATTCTCATTCACTACCACTCATTGTCATTCACTGTTATTAATTGTAGTTCATTGTCATTTATTGTCATTCGTTTATAGTCACTACCATTTGTTATCATTGTCATACATTGGTAATCATTATTCCTCATTGTCCTACATTGACATTACTCATCATTCACTATCATTGATTGTTATTAATTTGCATTATTTGCCATTCATGATCATGTGTTGTCATTCATAGTTATTCATTGCCACTGATTGACATTAATTGCCATTCCTGGTCTCATTGTCTTCCATTGTTATTCATTATATTTCATTGCCGTTTATTGTTACTCATAATCATTCAATTTCAGTCATTGTAATTAATTGTCATTCATTATCATTTATTATCATTCACTGTCATTCATTATTTTTCGTTGTAATTCACTGTTATTCATAGTTCTTTATTTTTATTCATTTTCATTCACTGTCATTCATTGTTATTAACTTAAATTCATTGTCAGTCATTATCATTAATTACACAGTGCGACACGAAAAAATAATTCCAAATATCTCAATGGTTTCTAGTAGTGCATGGTCTATATATTATTCCCTCATACTCAGTTTTATCAGATTAGGTCAAATAAGAGAGAAATTCAGGGTCAAATTTCACCTTTAAGTCACAAATTTTTTCTTATAACTCTTAAACTAAAGTCAAATCATGTGAAGTAACTGTCTCTAAGTATTTGCAATGGATTGTTCTTAACATTTTGAGATCATATTTTGCTCAAAAGGTTGCGTAAGGGGGTTAATTTTTTCTTTGAAAACAGGCCTTTTTTAATATAAAAAAAATGTTCAATAGTTCAGTTACTTTGTATATATCTTCAAAAACAATCAGATTTTGCTGAATTTTTGCATACACCTTAAGTAAAATAAAGTAACCCACCTCTGAAAAGATCACAACAGTTACATGTGCGCATCCAAAGATATTCGGATTCAAAGATTACCAAAGATGGTAACTTCGTTAACGTAATCCCTAGAGTAAAATCATTCAGATGAAAATTAAAGATCCAACAATTTTCTTCAAAACTGTCCGAAACGTTTTTACCGAAAGAGTTACCGTTTTAAAGATATACGCGTAAATATGTAATAACAACATGTATGAAAAATTTGTATCTTGGGAAGAAATAGAAATAAAAAAATTTTTATTTTCACCGTTTTAATTTTTCATATATGTTGAAATAACATATTTACGCTCATATCTTTAAAACCGTTAATCTTTCGGTAAAGATGTTAAGAACAGTTTTGAAGAAAATTGTTGGGTCTTTAATTTTCATCTGAATGATTTTACTCTAGGGATTACATTAACGAAGTTACCATCATTGGTAATCTTTGAATTCGAATATCTTTGGATGCGCACATGTAATTGTTGTGATCTTTTCAGAGGTGGGTTATTTTACTTTACTTAAGGTGTATGTAAAAATTTAGCAAAATCTGATTATTTTTAAAGACAAATACAAAGTAACTGAACTATTGAAAATTTCTTTTTATTTTAAAAAAGTAATTTTTTCGAAGAAACAATTAACCCCCTTACGTAACCTTTTGAGCAAAATATGATCTCAAAATGTTAAGAACCATCCATTGCAAATACTTAGAGACAGTTACTTCACATGATTTGACTTTAGTTTAAGAGTTATAAGAAAAAATTTGTGACTCAAAGGTGAAATTTTACCTTAAATTTCTCTCTTATTTGACCTAATCCGATAAAACTGAGTATGAGGGAATATTATATAGACCATGCACTACTAGAAACCATTGCGATATTTGAGGTTATTCCAATTGGGCCTTAAATTGTCGCACAGTGTTATCATTCATAGCCGTTCATTGTTATTCAAAGTCATTCATTACCATTAATTGTCATTCATTTTCATTCATTGTCATTCATTTTCATTCATTGTCATTCATTTTCATTCATTGTCATTCATTTTCATTGTTTGTCATTTATGGCCATTCGTATTCATTCATTTTCATTGTTTGTCATTTATTGCCATTCATTTTCATTCAATATTTGTCATTCACTGTCTTTCATTGTCATTTATTGTTATTCATTTGTATTTATTATCTGTCATTGATATTCATTATCATTTCTTCAATGTCATTAATTTCTATTTAGAAATCTATCTTTCATTCAATGTTATTTTTTTTCATTAATTGTCATTAATTACTTGGTTTTCGACAAAAAACAAGATGAAGTTACTCTTTTTCATTTTTCATATCAAACTTCAAACTTAGCTTTATATAGACTCAAAAAAGTTTTTTACATTTGCTCAGGCTTAAGTTTTTAAAAACTGAAAAGTTTTTTTGTTGTTTTTATAATCCCTTCTTAAAAACTGTGGTCCATATATCCTTAAAAAAAATAAATTCTACAAAACTGTACCTGTTTAAAATATCAGATTTAAACAAATTGAAGCAATATTAAGGCAATTCCCTAATAAGCTAACAAAATAAAAATATTTTGTGAAAATATTATTAGAAGCCTTGTAATGCGCTCTAAAATATGCAATAAAATAAAATCACAGCTCATTGGATTGTTTGTCATGTCTATGTCCGGTGTGTTGAATATATTACTTGCATTGTTGTGTTTCGTGCATTTTCCAAACATTGCAGTTTCCAAATGTGTAAACATGGAATACATAATAAAGCACGCGTGTAAAATACATGCCGAACCAGTGACAGAAATGCTCACACACTCACACCCATGTCAAAACGCACTGACAGCCACACAGATATTGCATAAAAGTACAAGTTATCAACGCAACAATGCATCTATATCAGTCATATTAGCATGTTTATCAGTGTCAACACTCATTAACTGCGAAGTACAGAAGGTGCTCTATGTAGATACTCCGCTATGAAGACAATCCGCTATGTCGCTAGTGCATGGAAAATAAAATCACATAAAAGAAACTTTAATACGAACGCAATGAATATGAAAATGAACATGAAATTGAACATGAATATGAATATGAACATGAACATGAACATGAATATGAACATGATCATGAACATATACATAAACATGAACATAAACTTGAACTTGAACTTGAACTTGAACTCGAACTCGAACTTGAACTTGAACTTGAACTTGAACTTGAACTTGAACTTGAACTTGAACTTGAACTTGAACTTGAACTTGAACTTGAATTTGAACTTGAACTTGAACTTGAACTTGAACTTGAACTTGAACTTGAATTTGAACTTGAACTTGAACTTGAACTTGAACTTGAACTTGAACTTGAACTTGAACTTGAACTTGAACTTGAACTTGAACTTGAACTTGAGCTTGAACTTGAACTTGAACTTGAACTTGAACTTGAACTTGAACTTGAACTTGAACTTGAACTTGAACTTGAACTTGAACTTGAACTTGAACTTGAACTTGAACTTGAACTTGAACTTGAACTTGAACTTGAACTTGAACTTGAACTTGAACTTGAACTTGAACTTGAACTTGAACTTGAACTTGAACTTGAACTTGAACTTGAACTTGAACTTGAACTTGAACTTGAACTTGAACTTGAACTTGAACTTGAACTTGAACTTGAACTTGAACTTGAACTTGAACTTGAACTTGAACTTGAACTTGAACTTGAACTTGAACTTGAACTTGAACTTGAACTTGAACTTGAACTTGAACTTGAACTTGAACTTGAACTTGAACTTGAACTTGAACTTGAACTTGAACTTGAACTTGAACTTGAACTTGAACTTGAACTTGAACTTGAACTTGAACTTGAACTTGAACTTGAACTTGAACTTGAACTTGAACTTGAACTTGAACTTGAACTTGAACTTGAACTTGAACTTGAACTTGAACTTGAACTTGAACTTGAACTTGAACTTGAACTTGAACTTGAACTTGAACTTGAACTTGAACTTGAACTTGAACTTGAACTTGAACTTGAACTTGAACTTGAACTTGAACTTGAACTTGAACTTGAACTTGAACTTGAACTTGAACTTGAACTTGAACTTGAACTTGAACTTGAACTTGAACTTGAACTTGAACTTGAACTTGAACTTGAACTTGAACTTGAACTTGAACTTGAACTTGAACTTGAACTTGAACTTGAACTTGAACTTGAACTTGAACTTGAACTTGAACTTGAACTTGAACTTGAACTTGAACTTGAACTTGAACTTGAACTTGAACTTGAACATGAACATGAACTTGAACTTGAACTTGAACTTGAACTTGAACTTGAACTTGAACTTGAACTTGAACTTGAACTTGAACTTGAACTTGAACTTGAACTTGAACTTGAACATGAACTTGAACTTGAACTTGAACTTGAACATGAACTTGAACTTGAACTTGAACTTGAACTTGAACTTGAACTTGAACTTGAACTTGAACTTGAACTTGAACTTGAACTTGAACTTGAACTTGAGCTTGAACTTGAACTTGAACTTGAACTTGAACTTGAACTTGAACTTGAACTTGAACTTGAACTTGAACTTGAACTTGAACTTGAACTTGAACTTGAACTTGAACTTGAACTTGAACTTGAACTTGAACTTGAACTTGAACTTGAACTTGAACTTGAACTTGAACTTGAACTTGAACTTGAACTTGAACTTGAACTTGAACTTGAACTTGAACTTGAACTTGAACTTGAACTTGAACTTGAACTTGAACTTGAACTTGAACTTGAACTTGAACTTGAACTTGAACTTGAACTTGAACTTGAACTTGAACTTGAACTTGAACTTGAACTTGAACTTGAACTTGAACTTGAACTTGAACTTGAACTTGAACTTGAACTTGAACTTGAACTTGAACTTGAACTTGAACTTGAACTTGAACTTGAACTTGAACTTGAACTTGAACTTGAACTTGAACTTGAACTTGAACTTGAACTTGAACTTGAACTTGAACTTGAACTTGAACTTGAACTTGAACTTGAACTTGAACTTGAACTTGAACTTGAACTTGAACTTGAACTTGAACTTGAACTTGAACTTGAACTTGAACTTGAACTTGAACTTGAACTTGAACTTGAACTTGAACTTGAACTTGAACTTGAACTTGAACTTGAACTTGAACTTGAACTTGAACTTGAACTTGAACTTGAACTTGAACTTGAACTTGAACTTGAACTTGAACTTGAACTTGAACTTGAACTTGAACTTGAACTTGAACTTGAACTTGAACTTGAACTTGAACTTGAACTTGAACTTGAACTTGAACTTGAACTTGAACTTGAACTTGAACTTGAACTTGAACTTGAACTTGAACTTGAACTTGAACTTGAACTTGAACTTGAACTTGAACTTGAACTTGAACTTGAACTTGAACTTGAACTTGAACTTGAACTTGAACTTGAACTTGAACTTGAACTTGAACTTGAACTTGAACTTGAACTTGAACTTGAACTTGAACTTGAACTTGAACTTGAACTTGAACTTGAACATGAACATGATCACGAACATGAACATGATCACGAACATGAACATGAATATGAACGCGAACATGAACGTGAATACGAACATGAACACGAACATGAATATGATCATGAAAATGAACATGAATATGAACATGAACGTGAACATAAACATGAATATGATCATGAACATGAACATTAACATGAAAATGAACATGAACGTGAACATGAACATGTACATGAAGATGAACATAAACATGAACATGAACATATTCACTATCATGAATATGAATATAAATATTTATGAATGCATTCAAACTAATTTGAATACGAATTTTTAAAATGAATATGTTCATTTTAAATTAATTTAAAATTCTAGTTATTTTTTGCCTTTATCTGAACTAAGCTTCAAGAGACACAAAAACACTAAATTTGCTTAGAAACATCTTTAAGTATTTGCGTAGGATGGAGAAAAATTGTTGCAAATGCGTGCTCAACACCGAAAAAAAAAGTTGAAGTAACAGCAATAACGAGTACCTAAACATTAACTCACGCAAGCTACTGAAACAACATATTTTTCCGCACTCCTTTCGTAATTCGACATATTAAGGCCTAGACCAAGAAGGCAAAAAGTGCAAAAAGTGTCGGAAGAAAAAAAAGGAAAAATGGCGTTAAATTACGTTGGTATGTTGGCGTGAGTTGCTGGTTATGTTCTTCCACATTGTTTGTTAGAGCAGGTGCAGAATTGTAGGGCGTTGGCGTTGCCGTTGCAGGGTCGGTAGGCAGAGACTTATTTCCAATTATGGCGCATGCAAACTCTTCGAGTGGAAAGTATAATAAATGTGTAGAAGGCACGCGCTATACCAATGGTGATAATTTTATGTAGCAGACTGTTTCAGTTTGGTTTATTTAAATGCAAATAAAACGTTTTCCTTATTTTAATTTAAACATTCTTTAGGGCTGTATTTTTTTGTGTTCACTTTTTTTTTTATTGACCTAGTTAATGTTTCATAAAAATAACAACTCCTTTGAATACTTTGCACAACAAGTATTCTTCGTTATATACTATTAATGTTTAACGATTGACGATTATTGCTTTTTGGTAGCCACAATAACTGCAGTGAGGTAAGCTATTTAATTAAGTTAATAGCTACTCGAGACATTAAAAAACGTGTCCGACCATCGACACGTTTTACGTGTTGACAAACAACATTCATCATTTGGGCAATTGATGCAAAACATTGACAATAATAAATTAATTGATGGGGCGAGTTAGTTTTTTTGATATAATTAAGAGACAATTTTGGCAGGAACGTGTCTGTTCTGCTTTTAATGGTACTATTAAATAATATTATCAGCCAGTTTCTAGAAAATATTATTTTCTTAAACAATTTTGCTGAATTGAATATTGAAATATTATTTTAAATAATGGTTTGTCTTATTTTTTTTTTTTTTGTTGCGTGTTTAAAAATTTAAAACAAATGTTTGCTATATTAAATTTTAATAGTAATAATATAAAATGTTGATTACTTGGTTCTAAAATGCTTTCTTATAATGAAGCATCTGAGTGCTTGCTACACATAAAAAAAATTGTTTTGTTTTGTACGTGAGTTGGAAGAGAATTCTATTTTCCAACGAATTTTATACTTAAGCTTTACAAGAGTTATAATTGTATTTATATAACACAAAAGAGAGTGTCGTTTTTTGGCAAATTATGCCATTCATACAAATTGGACTCAAAGGATATTTGGTTTTGTATGTTACTTTACGCATTCATTACATTTAATGCCATTAATTGTCATTCATTATGTCTTCTTGTCAATCGTTGTCAAACCTTGTCAATATTTGTCATTCATTTATAAAAATTTTCGTTGCCATTTATTACCATTCTCTGTCATTCGTTGTCATTTCATGTCATTTACTGTCAGTAATTGTCATTCATTATCATTCATAATCATTTACTGTCATTCATTGTCTTTTATTGTTCATAATTTTCATTTAATATTATTCATTAAGATGCATTGAAGTTAATTGTCATGTATTACCATTTATTGTCATTCATTGCCATACATTGTCGTTCATTGCCTTTCATTGTAATTCAATTTTAGTCATTCATTGTCATTTATTGTGTCACTCATTGTTATTTTTTACATATTTATACATATTTATTGTCAATCTGTATCAGCTATGACATTTATTATCATTCATTGTCATTCATTATCATTCATTTCCATTCATTATACGTTATTATATTACTCATTTTCATTAATTTTTTAATTGTTCTCATGCATTGTTATTTAATAGAATTCATTGTTCTTCATTGCCATTCGTTGTTATGGTTAGCCATTCATTGATATTAATTTTCACTTACGCTCATTCATTGTTATGCACTTGCAATTATTGTCATTCATTGTCATACCGTTAAATTTATTCATTAATTTTCGTTCATTTTTCTTCGTTTATAATTATTTTTGTCATTAATTTTCATTTATTATCATTCGTTTTCAATTATTATATGTTCAATGCCATTTTTTTGTCATTCCTTTCCTTTCTCATTCATTTGTTTTCATTCATTGTCATTTATTGTTATTCATTATCATTCATTACTATTTATTGGGATTCATTACCATTCATTTTCATTCATAGCCATTTATTGCCTTTCATTGTTGTCATACAATATCATTCATTGCCATTTATTGTCATTCACATTCATTAATTTACATTTAAAGTCAGTCATTGTGTTTTATTATCATGCATTATCATTCATGGTCATTGATTACCCAAAATTATCATTCAATGTAATTCATTCTCATTTATTGTCATTTATTGTCATTCATTGTCATTCATTGTTATTCATTGCTTTTCATTGTCATTCATTGTCATTTATTGTCATTCATTGTCATTCATTGTCATTCATTGTCATTCATTGCTTTTCATTGTCATTCGATATCATTGTTTGTCATTCATTGTAATTTGTTGTCATTTATATTCATTAATATTCATTAATTATTAGTCATTGTCATTCATTATGATTAATTGTCATTCATTATGATTCATTGTTATTTATTGTCATTCATTGACAGCATTGCCATAAATTGCCATTCTTTTAATTGATTTTATTCCTACTTAGAATTGTCCCTAAATTAAAAGTGCTTTTGACGGTCTTGCCTTTTTGTATGTTTCGATGACTTTGTTATTTGTATTGTACTTACTTGTTATTTGCATATAAAATTATTAAAACAAGCAACAACAACAACATGTGTATATATGTCTGTGTATACATATGCGTAAATACAGTAGAGGCTTACAAATAAGAACTCTCACCAACTCGAACTGTCTAGAAATTACGACTTGAACATTTTACTGTACAGTAAAAGCACTTAAATTAAAACTTTTGTTTCTTATATGCAAGATTTTTTTAAGTTAAATGCAAATAGGTTAGTCCCGGTAATGTTTCGTACTTTTCTGCTGCAAAGAAAATAAATTGGGAATCACAAAATGCGAATTTCTTTGAGATGCGTAGAGAAACTCAGGTTTTGTCATGCTGAAGTACATTAGTTAATTCTATGACTGCAATGACGCAATTAAAAGTGAAAAAGTATAAATATAGTAAAAAAAATGTGAAGTAAATGTAAAAACATACATCAGGGCAAGAGGCCCTGAGTAAAAGATTAAAGTGTAAAACAAAAATACTCTCAAACAATAAAATGCTTTCAATGAAAACTTACACTTTTACTCAACCTCAGGCATTGACTTAAATATATTTTGATTTTTTTTTGGCAAAACAGCTCAATAACAGGCGTGTTACAAAAAAACATAGACGTGTATAAGACGAAACATAAGATCGTGTATTTTGATGATTATGTGCGCACAAATTTCAAAAAATTAACTAGTGTGCATGGAAGCATAAATCAGCTGTGAAAATAAAATAAATTCAAAAGTAAAGAATTCAGAAGTAAAATTTTATCAATTTCATATGATTACTAACTATGTTGCGTTCACGAGGCATGAGAGTAAAATTTTACACATTAATTTTTTACTCTATTACTCAGGGCCTCGTGAAAACACCTATTCTCTTTGAAAACTAAGCTGATAAATTTGTTAAAGCGTACAAGCGAATTCCAAAAATCTTGTCTAGCGAAATTTACCATATTTTATTTTTTTATTTAAAATATTTGTACAATAACTAATTCCGATATAAATACAAAAGTAAAGCAAATCCGATATAAATACAAATCAGCTAAGGCTGACGACTGGCCGATAGTTATATAAGAGTAAAAGTTGTAATTATAAGTAAAGTATATATGTATGATTAATATACATTTATATTTAATTTAAAAATGAAATAAAGAATAGAATATTGTAAGAATATAATAAAGAACTGAAGATAGAGTGAATTGCATATGGTTGGAAATTTGCCATAACTTATATAAAGTCAGTGAAACAAACCATACTTGCTGCTGGTTCTGATACTTTCTCATAAGTATTTCTCTCACTTATGAGAAAGTATCAGAAAAATACTTTTTGAAAGATCATTCCATCCGCAATGCAATTATATATCTGAAGCAGGCTTAGGATGCGCTGCCCCAACAAGTGTTTAAGAACACTTGGAGAAGGTTTGGATTCTGACCAATACGATGATTAGCCACTTACTCAGTCAGTTGTTGAAAGTAAAGGACGACTACAATGACGTTCTTCAAACAAACAGGCTATTCTATCAGAAATCGACGCAACCAATTCGATATGTATAGAACAAATTGAAGAGTGAAATAAAGATGTTATTCAAGACGGTTCTGACTAAAAGCATGAGCATGAGCATATCGTACGCTTTTTTGGTATTGGTTCCCCAAACTTCTGAAAAAGATATACAATTTTTGTAAAAAAAAACTAGCGCTTTGATCTATATGAAATTTTGTTCAAAAGGAGCTTTTGAGTCGGTCGAATTTGAGTTTTTTTTCAAAAATAAAAATTTCTTAAATAATTAAGTTTTATGCATTCATCTATTGAGAAATTTGTAAAAAAGGTTTTTTTTAGTTCAAAAATTCGACATTTCATGTCAATATTTTGGGTCGAATTTTAACGCCTTAGCAATTTTCTAATTTTTTCTAAAATTTTGTTAAATGTTCTTTCAAATGTCATAACAATCGCGTTGAAGCTTTAACCTAAAGTAAATTTAATGAATTGTCTTAATATTGTTGTTAGTTATTTAGAGTTTATTATAATCAAATGTCAAGAGAGAGGAAAAACTGACTCAAATTGCATGTTCTGAGTTGAAGAGCCAATATCTCTGCCATCAGAGAGAAATGAAACTTTTGTTAAAAAACGCGCTCTTTGATCAACATGAAATTTGGTTGGTAGAAAGCTTTTAAGTGGGTCGAATTTTAATTAAAATTTCCTCAAAAAATTTAGTATTATGCATACATTAATGTCAAATTTTGTAAATAAATTAAGTGTTGAATTAAAAATTTGACTTTCCATGCAGATATCTTGTCGAATTTTAACGATTTTTAAATTTTTCTAATATTAAAATAATTAAATAGAAATAATTATATTATTTCTAAAATTTTCTTTCAAATGTAATAACAATAACTGTGGCGATCTGACCAAAAGTTTTTTAAGGGGAGACATGACATTGGCCGTTATTTGAAATTGGCGTTTTTATAATTTTGTATTTTAGTAAATATTCTTAAGATTCTAAGAAAAAAAATTTAATACAAAAATTTCTACGGGTTTAAAAAATACAGCCGGACATTTTTCTTTTTCTTTGTTCACAAACTTTGAACGCGTTTATCTCGAAACCATGTTTTTCGTACTGGTTGCGGCACTAGCGGGTTCATTTTTTGACGAAAATTTTTTTTTTGTATTTTTTTAAACTTGATTCGCTTTCGTATGACATGAGCTTTTTTTAAATATTTTTTCGATTTTTTATGAATTTCTTAAAGTCAATATTTTTTTCGAAAAACACACTTTAAAATTTGGAACATCACCAAAAATTGAAAAAAAAAATAAAAAAAGGCTCTTGTCATACGATAACCAATTTTGTTAAGATTTAAAAAAGTCATTTTTTTCCAGATCGGACAATTTTTAGCGACTCTCAGCGCTGCAATCACGAGGCCCCGTTTTTTTCTCTGCCGCCAGTTTGGAGCTCTATAAAACCATGTTGGAGTTAAAAAATATTTTTTTGAATTTTTATTTTTGTAATTTGTTCAATTCTCTACAATAATAAATTGGAAAAATGTATGTTTTTGACTGAGTTATGAATTTTTTAAAAAAAAAGTTCTGTTTCCACTTGAATAAGTTTTCTTTATATTGCTCTTAGTTATTTAGCGTGTACTCCAACCAAATGACAAGAGAGAGAAAACAATTATCTCAAATTGAAGCTACTAAATTGGAAAGCCAATATCTCTGCCATCTTTGAATAAATTTTATTTATTTCTTTATAGTTTTTATGTCAAATCAGTTATCTGAAGAAAATTAATAAAATTTTGACCGTTACTTTTTTGTTTATAATTTAATTATTTTTTCTTAAAGGCCAACAAAATTTTATTTATTCTCAAAATATGGGATAAAAATCATTTATGTTGTTAAAAGAAAAATAGTCAAATTTGCATTTTTTTTATTTACTTTCAAAGTCTTTATCGGATTTTAGCTGAATTTATTTTTTTTTTTTGTACAAAATTAATAAATTGTGCCATCAAAAAATCTACTGCTATGATTTTTTTTGGAAGAATTTAATTTTCTTAAATGTTTTTTTTCTATATTTTAAAAAAATTAATGAAATTCAAAAATAATTTCTTTGAGGGATAGAAATTTATATTAACAATCAATAAAAATTAACAGCCTTGAACTTATTTTAACCATCTCGCTTGTTCTGCATATAATTGAGGCGCTCAGAATCAAAATGGTCCAACCCACTATTGAAGGCATGGAGAAAAATTGGTTTGAAAATATAAAAGAATTTTAAGTCGCTCTTAAGGAACAGCAAAGCAACTTTGAAAACTGTCAAAGTTGCTTCAATCATCGTAAACACGAATTCTCTTTTGAATGGTATTTTTTTTTGCTTGGGTCACTTTTCATTTCCATAATGCGATTTTTTTTTTTTAAATGGCAAAGTGAAATTATTTGCTTTAAAAGTTTCAATAACGCCAAAATCTTAAGGAAGATGTGTTTATCCCAAAACATAATCTCAGTAAGGATGTCTGGTGGCATAATACCGGAAAAAATAAATTGTGGAGTGGACCACTTTACTTCTGAACGCCTCACTTATGAATAGGCAAGTGAAAAACTGGTCGAATTGTGACCTCAGGCGATACTAGTATTAATAAATTGTATACACTAAGGGAAAAAGTTATGTAGTCAGTACAGAGACAGCTATGTAAAATCTATGCACTGCAACTTGTATGAGAACGCAACAAGAGCAGTATTTACTGAGTAAAGGGAGCGTGTACTGACTACATATCAATTTATTCACTTTTTAAAATGAATAAAAAATGTATTCAATACATCATGTTATGTGTTGAATACATAGCAGACTTCAATAGATACAAGCAACGTGTTCTCAATCAACGTGTTATGTAATTTTTTACAAAAACTTTACTCAATATATAAAATATAGGCTCAGTACACGTCCCCTTTATACGATTGAGTGACACATTTATTCAGTACATAACATATGGACTCAGTACACGTATCTCTTGCACATCGGAACACGTTTTTGCTGTTTTATGTCATTCGTTTCTTGATTTTCAAATAAGCAACACCTCTAAAGCCTCAAGAAAATCAGAGCAGGATTGAGTTTATCCACTGTACTCTAGAACAAAAGCGATGATTGGATAAGAATTAAGTGGCTGGGTTTCTATAAGTAATTGCCAATTATTTTGTGAAATCTAGTCATTTCTTTATAAAATTATTTATTGCATTTGTTGAGAGGGTGCTTTAGGCACAGGCATGAATTGTGTATATATTCAATAAAAGGGATTATGAACAAAAAATATATAATGAATACATTATGCATGTACTCATTGCATAAAATTATGTTTTTAACATATGTAATGAGTAAATGATGTATGTACTCATTATATAAATGTATGCACTAAAAATATGTAATGAGTAAATTATGTATGTACTCATTACATAAAATTATGCATTTAAAATATGTAATGAGTAAATAATGTATGTACTCATTGCATAAAATTATGTACTCCAAATATGTAATGAGTAAATTATGTATGTACTGAGTCAATAATTTATGTAATACGTGCATAAGATCTTTACTCATTACATAAAATTATTTGTAACAGTTTGCGATGAGTACAGTGAGCATGTACTCACCACATACATCCATGAATTCACGACACATATTTATGCGTTGAGTACATAAAATTCTTTATTGACTACATAACCGCTTGAAAGCATTATGTAGTCAATAAAGATTTCAACATGTACTCAATACATGAAAAATGTAAAATTTTTGTGTGCAGAAAACTATGCGATGAGTACATAAATTTATGTATTGAGTCCATAGGTTTTTCCCTCTGTCTATAAATAATTGTTATCATTGTAGAAAATTTGTATCTCAAAATCAAGCTTTTAGTTATACTCATAAATAGCTATTTGCGATCACTTTGCATAGGTATAAAAAGTTCAGGAACAAGAACCTTTCACAAATTCGAACTACTTGAAAAATCAAGTGGTTCTAATATGTGAGCCTCTACTGTAAATTCATTCATGCTGATGTATATGTGCGTTGAAAATGTCATGCATCTGTTTGAACTTTCTCTAATATTCTTGTTGTTGTTATTGTTGTTTTTGTAGCAACTCTCTTGTTGTTGTTGTTGTTGTTGTTGTTGTTGTTGTGTTGTGTGCTTGTTGCTATTGTTTTTTGTTGTTGTAATTCATTAAATTTACGTGTGCTCATATTAAACATGCGTTCACATTCAAATATACCTGAGTTGCGTCATGTGCTTAAGCGTTCATTATTCTGTGTGTATATGTGTGCAAGTGTGCGTGTGTGTGTGTGTGTGTTTGTGTGCCTTTATACATTTGTGTAACTTAAGCAAATTATAAATTCGCAGTACGTGTCGCAGATTTGGTTTGTTTTGAATATATTTTGCTTCAACATATCGTTACCTTGTCACCTAGCTTCCTTTTCTCACTTTCTTCCTTAGACGCGCCTTCATGCCATGCAACTGGAATGTACTCGCTTATTTTAGAGGATTTTTTTGTTGTTGTTGCTATATAATTTTATTTCATTTTATGCAATAATGCAAATTTAATAACATCATAAAAAATAATGAATGATAAAACAGGTTGTCTGTGGAATTTTCAAGCAAAACCCACACGCACACACACATTACATATACAATATCATACTTAAAGGTTATTCACATGTACGCCTACTCTGCAAAAATAGTCAAACACTGTAGCATCATAGAATGTATACATATTCAGTGTATTTATTTTTAATTTTGAATAAATTTGGCGATACACCACATTAAGTCAATATTGAGGATCCTTTAAAATTTTGTATAGTTAATATAAGGACTCGGTTATAAAAGCATTAAAAAAAAATTTTGGAAAACATATCATAGAAATTATAACAATACTTTAGAAAGTTTGGCTGAAAATTTAATAGAATCTTCAATCGTATTTTAGAGTTAAAACTTGCAGTTTTCCCATAGAAAATTTTTGTTGCATACTTTTAGGAACTTAATTTCTACATTTAATAGAGTTTTTGCAGTAATTAATTAAAAACTTTTAATATGCAACCTATAAAAAAAAATATTTGTTGCCTACTTTCAGGCACTCAAGTTCTTTATACAATATAGTTTTTACTGTAATTAATTAAATTTTATTTTTTATTATAATGAAATTTTATTATAATTAAGATATTTTTCAAAAATCTTCTAGAAACTAGCTATGTCTGATAATTTCAAACAAATTATCTTCAAATTTTTTTTCAAATATTTTAGAGTTAAAAACAGCATTTTTTAAAAACAAGCTGCTAAGGATATTTTCAATATGTACATAAAGAAATCTTTATTGCATACTTTTAGAAACTTAATTTCTTCATTTAATAGAGTTTTTGCAGTAATTTATTAAAAACTTTTAGCAGGCAATCTATAAAAAAATTTTAGTTGCATACTTTTAGGAACTATATGTCTTCATACAATGGCGTTTTTGCAGCAATCAATTAAATTTTTTTACAGAACTAGTATGTATACAAAACTTGTTCAAGGTGACGTTTCAAGGAACATTTTCATAAAATATTTTAAGCTTCTATATCTAATGAACAAATAATGATATTTTTTACATCTTTTTTGAAGGAGGGCATTAATTAAGGCTTCTAAAAAATGTAAACTTTATAAATAAAATCAAATTTTAACTTATCAATTTAATAGTGTTTCGTGCACTTTATGTTGGTATTTGGCTTTAATTTAATGTTAACTGAAAACCTCTGTTCAACTTTTCAAAGTCCAATACTTGTGCCATATTATTTTTGTTTTATAAAAATAAAAGAAAACCTTTGTAATTAAAGATTTTTTTGTTTTGCACTTCAAACAACTTGACTAGAATTAAGCAAATAACGCTGTTAAGTAGTCTGTCTATTCAGTGCCTATTCAACTCATATTCAGAGTTCACTTCACTTAATTGCGTGCATTTCCAAGAAAAACAACACAAAAAAAAAACAAGCGAGACCGTCAACCTAAAATGAAATTGACTTTGTGTTGCCGTCGGTGCCGCACTCTGTTGCCTACTTAATTCAAGAGGTTTCGTCTTCTTCACTTCAGCGTCGCCATTTAATTTTGTGTGTGTGAGCCAGAGCGCAGTCTGCCAGGACTTTCAGCCTCATAATCATGATGCCTACCACATGCCACAGCACCAACTAATTTTTTTCTCTTTTTTAGCTGTCACACTGCATTTAAGTCAAAAGCTATACTTGTGCGTAAAAAAAAGCTTGAAAGCGGCTCAAAAGCGCAACAAAACGCGTAAATTGCTATTTTGAAAATTTCTTCTCTTGACTTGCTTCCACATCTTTCTACTTTTGCTGCATCCATACTATTCGTAGATACAGTTCACTTTTAATACATATCACGGAAAATTAACTCTCATAATTTGCTGACAAAAAGTTCATTTCCACCTTCTTCAAGTTGCTAGAAGGTAGTGCCTATTGGTTGTTTGTGCTTGAATGTTTGTATGTGTATGTGTATGAGTGTGTATGCCTGCTTAAGTCTGGCGTTTTTAATGCACTTGATATTTGTTGATAAACAACAACAGAACTTGGCAAGAACGACAACAAGTAAGTCGTTAAAATAATTTTGCTGTTGTTGTTGTTGTGTTTTAGTTGTTGTTTAGCTCCACTTGTAGACGAAAGTGTGATTATTCACTAAGCCATGCATGCACAAATATAAACACACACACATACACACACACACACATTTACAAGCAATGTTACACATAATTAATGCATCTTGCCAGGCGTACGGCAAGTGTTTGCTTTGCAGCGGAAACGGAAGTGCAAGTCGTGCAAAGTTAATAACAAAATGCATAAAACTTAACTTTCCAGTTTACAGTTTTAGTTGCAGCAGCAAACAAATTTTAATGAACATTAAATTGTTTCATGATGGCAACCGCCAGCAACAACTGCATAGCAGATAAATAATTATTTTTACTGCACAAGTTTTGTTTGGTTTAACTAATTTGGCTAACGAGGGAATAATGAAATATAGCTGAAAGTGAACAGAGGAATATGCAGAGAAGTTACTTATGCATTTCTGCTCAAGGGCATGCTGAAAGAGAGTTGCACAAATTCTGAAGTTATATTAAATTTTGGCAGACTTTCCACTGCAGTTGGCAGTGGCTATTGAGCTTTAGGCCTTAAATAACAGCAGGTATTTTTAAAGTTTACAAAACAAGAAAGATACAATAAAAAATTTCGTAAATATCATGCAATATAACAAGGGGAACATGAATCATTCATAGATCTTGTGAATAAAATTCATGAAAAAATAAAAAGAGAACAAGAACAGTTTATGAGATAAGTGACAAAAATGTAAGCATTTCATGTACATATACAAGGGAAATATGAGTCCTTAATGAGTTTAGTGGGTGAAATTTATATAATGCATATAAAAATACAAAAGGCAGGTAGAATTCTTCATAATGTAAGAGTCCAAAATGCATGAAAAACAAGTATTTTTAGAATGAAATCATTATCAAGTTTCCAGCTCTGTGAGAAAGGTGTTTCGCATATTACGTCCATTTCATGGTCATCATAGTTGACTCACTGAATAGGCTATTCAAGTTATTATGATCGAATTTCACACCAAAGCCGGACTGGAGCGGGATGACTTACCACAATTAATGGGCCCTAGTTTGGTTAATGGGCCTTAGAAAAGTTGGCTGAAGATCCATCGAAGCTCTTTTTTTGGCTCAATGGGTACGTTAACAAACAGAATTGTCGAACTTGGTCTTAAGAGCTGTCAATGCATCCCAAAACATGCATAAGACATGGATTGTGGGTTGGCGGCATCATTGGGCTGTTATTTAAAAAGAAAAAAGGAAAATCACAACGTTACATGCAAAGGAGCAAGGTACCGTAACACGATTATCGACTTTTTTACCGAAAATAGGAAAATTGGGGTTTATTTTCATATGCTTTCAACAAGATGGTGGTACATTCCAAACGGCAGGCAATACTATGAATCTATTGGGAGACGAGTTTGCTTAGCAATTAATTTCACGTTTTGCAGCAGTCCATTGGGGGCCAAGATCATACGATTTGACTTAACTGACAATTTTTTGTAGAGCAACGTGAACTTTCTCTTTGAAGTGAGATAACGGCCGAAATTCTCGAAAAGTATGCCACAATCCTCAGGCAAAATTTACATAAAATTATCTTTAAAAAGAAAATGGCTTCTGCAAATGTTTCGTTTTTTTTTTTTTCAATTTTCAAAAACCAAACGCCTAAAAAATCATCCTTTACATAAGATTCATGTATTTTTGTCATTTATCTCATGAACTATTTTTGTTGTTCGCGTATTTTTACATGAATTTTATGAATTTTTTTCACAAAAATTATGAATCAGCATGTTCGACTTGGTTTTTTTCATGGCATTTATTTAAATTTAAATTAAAAAATTTACATTTTTTATCTGTGCATTTATTTTGCATTCACACTTTGTGAACTTTATACACTAGGCTTATGAAATATTCATGTTCTCGTGTTGATTTGTTTTTCTTAACCTTTTTTTTTTTGCATTGATATCATGATTAGTTCATTTGATTTATTTTATTGGTTACTGGTCAAAAATTCATGAATGTGATTCTTGGAGATCATGTAAAAATACATAATTATTGTGTTCTTTTTACGTAAAATTTATGGACTGTAAAAAAAAGAAATTTAAATTTATTTATGACGCAAACAGAGATATTTTATTGCAAACTTACAGAAAAAGTCTTAAATTATTAACTTTAAAATTGATACAATTGCTTCTAAGACAGAATCATTTTCTTAATAGCTCAAATCCAAACTGTTTTATCTACGTCTGAATAAAATAATCAATATAATTTCAAAAATTATTGTTTATTTCAATGAAGTTGAAAAACAATTTTACACAGAATGAAATATATAAACTTAAATTTTATTTAGAATTCAGAATAGATCAAATTAAATTCAGAAATTGAAATTCAAAAATTAAATTTCAAATGCAGATAAGATCAATTCAAATTCCAAAGTTTTATTTGACAGTCAAGATTTAGAAAAGAATTCAGAAAACGTCAAACAAAATTTGGAAAGTACAACTTAAATTCAGTCATTTCATTTGAAATGAAAAAAAAATTAAACCCAATTTAAAATTCTAGTTGAAATTCTAGTTAAGCAAAGATTAATTGAAATTCAAAAATTGATTTTTAAATTCATAAAAAATTAGTTACAATTCGTTATATTCAATACACAAGTTCAGAAAAAAATAGCTGTATTTCAAGAATTTTATTTGAATTTCAGAAAAAATCAATTTAAATTCAGAAAATATCATTTGAATTTCAGAAAAGATAAACTGTAATTTTATTTTAAATTCATATAAGATCAATTTAAATTCATAAATTTTATTTGAAATTCAGAAAACATATAAAATTCAAAAAAAATCACATCAAATTCAAAAATTTCTTGTTGAAATTAAGACAAGATCAATTGAAATTTTTACATTAAATTTCATATTCAGAAGAAATTATTTGAAATTCAATACATTCATTTAAATTTCACGAAAAATCAATTTCCATTCAGAAAATTTCAACTGAAAATCGGAATAGATAAACTTATATTTGAAATTCAGCAAAATGAGTTAAAATTAAGAAATATCATTTGAAATTCAGAAAAGATCAAACAAAATTCAATAAACATTAATCAAAATTCATAAATTTCATTTGAAATCCAAAAAAGTTAAAACGAAATTTAGAAATTTCATTTGAAATTCAGAGAAGTTCATTTTAAATTCAGAAATTCCATTCGAAATTCGAAACATTTTAATTGATATTCAGACAAAGTCAATTAAAATTGAGAAAACATCAATTGAAATTCGGAACAGATCAAATGATATTCAGAACACATTAACACAGACTTTAAACAAAATGTTGTTTACCAACAATATACAAAAAATATGTGTGTCGTAGCCATGTACGGTATAAATGAAATTTTATCTCAAAAAAAAAATTGTAAGTGGTTAATTGATTTAATCTTATTAGTCTTACTAGAAAAGTACCATTTTGCCTAAACATACCAAAATTAATTTATAAAGCAAATTCAATGTTGAATCAATAAAAAATATTTTCAGTGAGTTATAAAATCAGTCATCGATTATCGTTTATGACAAATAAGCCTTATTTTTCCTTAAGTTGCTGCGCTGTAACTTTTGCTAAATTGTTGCTGATGATAATAATCAGCAATAGTTGGACTTTTAGCGCCGACCACCTGCTGTCATCTCTTTTGCCTGAACAAATTTTTATTTCCGTCTACTTCCGTTCGTAAGTAGCAAGTAACAGAGTTATATGTATTGTTGTTGTTGTTGCTTTGTTTTTGTTTTGATTGCTGCCTGCATTGCTGGCCATTTACTGGCGCAGCGGTTATTAATGAATGGTTCGCTAACAAAATGTAATAGATTCTAGCCCAACTTCTTTCCTTCTCTTCGCCACACTTCTTGCAATTTGCTCACATTTTTTGCTTTTCACTCTACCTCTGTCTCTGTATTTCTCCTACACACTCTAATAAATGTTTGCCTTAAATTTTTCCAGTGCACCCAGTTGACCAGAACTAATTGTTAGCAACTTGTTGTTAGCTGTTTTCGCTATATTCTTTTTTTTACTTTTGTTTTGTTGCTCTTCTTAGTGGTTGTATATTGTTCTTTTTTAATCGTATTCCTTTTATACTTGGCTTTCAATCATTCAACCATTAAATGAAAAAAAATTATCGAATTAATTATTCAATGAGTGAACGATCGAAACAGATAAATCGTGGCAGTTTGTGTACTTTTTTGCTTGCCTTAGCGGAGGAGAGCGTAGCGGTTTTTTGTTCGAGTGCCTGTCTTTCTTTGCCTTATAATTGCTTCCATGTGTGTTTCAGGTTTTTTGTTTTTAGAATTTTAAAGTATGTTGTTGTTCTTTGTACTGTTATTTTTTTAATTGCTTTGCTAAAGTGACTTAAGAGTGACAGTGTTCGTCTAAGTTGAGGTGTTCTTTTTGTTGCTACCATTTGTCCTTTTATCAATAATAAATCATGTCTTTTGTTGATAATGAGGTCAGGCTGTCAGTTGGCATATGTCTATTGTTTTAACTAATTTATATATTGTTGTGTGTGAGTGTAGGTAGATTGGTCTACCACACACACTAACAAATGTACATTTACCATTATTATAAAACTACTTAGTTGCATTTAATTGATTTGAATTAATTGAGTGGAAATCGGATTGCATTTGCAACACATCCTACATAATTAAGACTATGCAAATATAATTAGAAGCCTTTGAATTAAGTTTAATGAAACAGACAGATGTAGAGAATGTGACAGATAGATAGTGTACGCAAGATAGAATTAATACAGGTGAATAAGATTGACTTTAAAACCTTATCAAGTCTCAAACACTTAAAAAGTTTTACTCTTATGACCAGGGCCCGGGTTTTGTAGATTTTTTGGTATTTAGTGGTTGGTAGTTGGTAGTTGGTAGTTGGTAGTTGGTAGTTGGTAGTTGTTGGTAGTTGGTAGTTGGTAGTTGTTGGTAGTTGGTAGTTGGTAGTTGTTGGTAGTTGGTAGTTGATAGTTGGTATTTGGTAGTTGGTAGTTGGTAGTTGGTAGTTGGTTGTTGGAAGTTAGGAGTTGGTAGTTGGAAAATGGTAGTTAGTAGTAGGTAGTTGGTAGTTGGTAGTTGGTAGTTGGTAGTTAGTAGTTGCTAGTTGGTAGTTGTTGGTAGTTGGTAGTTGGTAGTTGTTGGTAGTTGCTAGTTGATAGTTAGTAGTTGGTATTTGGTAGTTGAGAGTTGGAAGTTGGAAGTTAGTAGTTGGTAGTGGGTAGTTGGTACTTGGTACTTGGTACTTGGTAGTTGGTAGCTGGTAGTTGGTAGTTGGTAGTTGGTAGTTGGTAGTGTGTTATTGGTACTTGGTACTTGGTAGTTGGTAGTTGGTAGTTGGTAGTTGGTAGTTGGTAGTTGGTTGTTGATAGTTGGTAGTTGGTAGTTGGTAGTTTGTTGTTGGTAGTTGGTAGTTGGTAGTTGGTAGTTGGTAGTTGGTAGTTGGAAGTTGGTTGTTGATAGTTGGTAGTTGGTAGTTGGTAGTTGGTAGTTGGAAGTTGGCAGTTGGTAGTTGGTAGTTGGTAGTTGGTAGTTGGTAGTTGTTGGTAGTTGGTAGTTGATAGTTGGTAGTTGGTAGTTGGTAGTTGGTTGTTGGAAGTTAGGAGTTGGTAGTTGGAAAATGGTAGTTAGTAGTTGGTAGTTGGTAATTGGAAGTTAGTAGTTGGAAGTTGGTAGTTGGTTGTTGGAAGTTAGGAGTTGGTAGTTGAAAAATGGTAGTTAGTAGTAGGTAGTTGGTAGTTGGTAGTTGGTAGTTGGTAGTTGTTGGTAGTTGGTAGTTGGTAGTTGGTAGTTGGTAGTTGGTAGTTGGTAGTTGGTAGTTAGTTGTTGGAAGTTAGGAGTTGGTAGTTGGAAAATGGTAGTTAGTAGTTGGTAGTTGGTAATTGGAAGTTAGTAGTTGGAAGTTGGTAGTTGGTTGTTGGAAGTTAGGAGTTGGTAGTTGAAAAATGGTAGTTAGTAGTAGGTAGTTGGTAGTTGGTAGTTGGTAGTTGGTAGTTGTTGGTAGTTGGTAGTTGGTAGTTGGTAGTTGGTAGTTGGTAGTTGGTAGTTGGTAGTTGTTGGTAGTTGGTAGTTGGTAGTTGGTAGTTGGTAGTTGGTAGTTGGTAGTTGGTAGTTGGTAGTTGGTAGTTGGCAGTTGGTAGTTGGTAGTTGGTAGTTGGTAGTTGGTAGTTGGTAGTTGTTGGTAGTTGGTAGTTGATAGTTGGTAGTTGGTAGTTGGTAGTTGGTAGTTGGTAGTTGGTAGTTGGTAGTTGGTAGTTGGTAGTTGGTAGTTAGTTGTTGGAAGTTAGGAGTTGGTAGTTGGAAAATGGTATTTGGTAGTTGGTAGTTTGACGTTGGTAGTTGGAAGTTGATAGTTGGTAGTGGGTAGTTGTTAGTTGGTAGTTGGTAGTTGGTAGTTGGTAGTTAGTAGTTGGTAGTTGGTAGTTGGTAGTTGGAAGTTGGTAGATGGCAGTTATTAGTTGGTACCTGGTAGTTTGTAGTTGGTAGTTGGTAGTTGGTAGTTGGTAGTTGGTAGTTGGTAGTTGGTAGTTGGTAGTTGGTAGTTGGTAGTTGGTAGTTGGTAGTTGGTAGTTGGTAGTTGGTAGTTGGTAGTTGGTAGTTGGTAGTTGGTAGTTGGCAGTTGGTAGTTGGTAGTTGGTAGTTGGTTATTGGTACTTGGTACTTGGTAGTTGGTAGTTGGTAGTTGGTAGTTGGTTGTTGATATATGGTAGTTGGTAGTTGGTAGTTGGTAGTTGGTAGTTTGTTGTTGGTAGTTGGTAGTTGGTAGTTGGTAGTTGGTAGTTGGTAGTTGGTAGTTGGTAGTTGGTAGTTGGTAGTTGGTAGTTGGTAGTTGGTAGTTGGTAGTTGGTAGTTGATAGTTGGTAGTTGGTAGTTGGTAGTTGGTAGTTGGTAGTTGGAAGTTGGTAGTTAGTGTTCGGTGTTTGGTATTTAAAATTTGGCAACGACAACTTTGTTGTTGTTATTGTCGTTGTCGTTGTCGTTTTAGTAAAACTTTCTCTTAAGCTTCGTAATCGTCTTCCAAAAAGATCTAATTTTGTTTTAATTCTGTTTTAATTGCCAAAAATTTTTATATATGGACTAACGGGAACAAGTTCGTTTATTTTGGAAATTTATCATATCGTACACATAATTTTCGGCCTATGTCGTGCGTGCTAAAGAATCTCGGCAGACCCGTACTTGAGTCTCTATCTGTCACAGAATGTTTTGTGATTAGTCTTTTTTGCAAAGTTTTTTAAGCACATGCAACGTCTTTGGGTAACACTTTAGGGTATACCTATACCCTTTAATTTATATCGAACAAAAATAAAATATATGCCAAAATATCAGTTACATGCCGAATGAAACGAATATTTATATGTGGCTTTTGTCACTTTTTTAATTATCTCAAAATAACAAACTCTCAAAAGGAAAAATTAATATATTTGCCTAAGAAAAATCAGACAAAAATCATTGACTGCTAATTTTATGGTTACCAATTTTAATGGTTCGGTTATGCTGAAATCACGAATGAAATACGAGTCATGTTTTGTAGGCCATTATTTTATAAATACTGCTTGTGTTGTTGTTGTTTTTAATATTTGTTTTAAATTTAACATTTTAATACATGGAACAATAAGAGTATATATTAGTTGTTTTCGTTTTTATAGTGCACAACACTTAATTTTTTTTGTATAATTTAATGATTTTCTAAAATATAGTTTTCAAAGAAAGCATTTTCGAATTAAAGTTTTATGATTTTTTTTTTTTTAAATTTCGGTTTAAATCTAAAGCAGTCAGTTTAAAAAATTCGTAAAAAATTGTTAAAAGAATTGCTTGTAATACGATTAAGACAAGTAACTAACTATTAAGTACACATAAGTTGCACTTCTAGCTATTATATTTTGTAGTTCTGAAATTTTTCACGCAATTAATTCTTGCCAGATTTTCGATTTGCTGTTGTGGCTTCGTTTTTTTTTTTTATAGCTGAACACAAGCTACGCAAACTTAAAGCCAACGAAGACAAATAGCTATATTGATAAGTTTGTAAAGAAGTTCTTCAGCCCCAGCTTACCGCAAGCATAAGAGTTTCCTCAATAAAATTTTGACCTTGATAAACTTTATTTCGTTTCAACAAAGCTCAACTTCTTGCGGCTTGTATTGGACAAAAGTTTTGCCCAACGTACGAAACTTATATGAATTAAATGCTTAACTAGAATAGAAGAAAATTGCAACATCAAATCATAATCCCTAAAATTTAAGAGCGTTAAAACTATTTATTTTTTTTTTTATTTATTTCTTCTGCTTTGTTAGGTGAAACAATTTTCGATTTTTTTACAAAAAACAATAAGAAAAAAAAATCGATTACTTTTGCTAGATGTGATTCTGACAAGTTGAGCGATGATACCATTAGTGAAATTAAAGGGATTATATGATGAAAAAAATTTTATTTAAGCTTCTTCAAGCCACAAAAATAATTGTTATAAGCAACAAAATCGGCTGTTGTTAATCTAAGCAACAGCCATGTCGATTGGCCATAAGTAACGGCTTACATATAAAAGTTAACAAGGCTGAACCTATCAACTGTTCACGCTAACCTTAGAAACATTGCAACAAAACCTACAGCTAAACAGCTGACACAATGAACTGTAAGCTACAACATGATGTTGACAAGGATGTTAAAAAAAAAACCTGTCGTCCTCGATGAGCTTATATAAGACGAAGTAGCAAGCTGTTAGGAAATACAAATCGATTTGTTGGAATTGGTGTAATAAATGTTAGCATCGAGATTCTGTCCAAGGCATGTGATGCAGTGAGCGCCGAAAAAGAAACAAAAATCGAATGAATGAATGAAAGAAGCTATTAAAGATATTAAGGATAAACATTATGAGTACCTATATAAATGATGTGGAAACACAAGAGGCGTTTGGAAGGTGGTTCCAAGTAATTTAAAAAGAAATTAGAAAAAGAAAAGAAAGCACTAAATGTGTAGCAAAACAATTAAGTAGAATGGTGTCGGTATCAGAGAGAAATAAATAAAGAATTATGCATGTGGGAGGGAAGGTTATATAAAGAAGACGTGAAATTGGAAGTTATTATTTATAGAATGAGGCTAAACATACATATATTTGGGTGGATTAATATAATCAGGAAATAAAGTATGATTAAAAGAAAATTAAATTTGTCGCAGTCTTAAGAAAAATTAAGCCTTAGCCTTAAGACAGTTATCTTAAAGTTCGACGGAAGCCACATGAAATTGTGACTTGTTTTGGTTCAAGACAATATTTAGTAATTTTTTAAAAGATTTTTTTCAAAATTTTGTTATATATTAATTATTTTTTTAAAGGAAACATATATCACAATAACCAGCACTTGTTACACACACCTTAACATAACCTTACCTAATACCCATGCAAACATGTTGCATAGAGTCACCGTTTTGAGGTATTGGGCTAGCAACAGCCGTTTAAATTGTTGTTATTGCTAACAAGAACAACAACAACCAAAAACAAGCAAACAAACTTCAACAGCAAACAGATAGAAAATCTTACAACTTTAGTTTTAAAGTCTAACGCAAGCAAGCAATTTTCAAGCTTGTATGGCAACAACACCAACAAAACTAATGGCATATTTATAGTCAAACTTTACTTATTGTGCAAAGTCCAAATATTACAAAACTGTGTCAACTCTACGCAATATAAACACAAAAAGTCAAGCGTTTGGGAACGTTTTGTGGGTGGATATCTTTTTATAAATGATTATGTTTTAGCTTGAGTTTTCGTTGCAGTTTGCGTGTTGGCAAAAAAAGAAAACATGATATCAAAAACAAAGCGAAATTTAATGCAATTAAATATACCTAATCAATAAATCTTAAGGGTAAGCTTTAAATACTCTTAAAATTATTGATTGTTGGATCAACAAATTATGTGCTTCCTCGTTGAAAAATTAAAAACCGACGGATCTTCAGCAAGTGCTTCAACAGAGATAAATTAAAAATCGACGGATTAAAAACGAATGAGATGATATTTAAGATATTTATAAAGAAACATATTAAGCTTGAATAAAAAAGATTAATGAACAGCCTGAATAAGACAAATAAAAACTAGTAAGGAGTTATCTCAGTCGAAATTAAAATATCCCCACAGCCATATTGAAGTATATTCGAATTTATTTAGGTTTTAATATTTTTATGACGGCACTTTGTAGGCGTAGTTTTCAGCCAATTTTTCGTCGTTTGAAAGAACTTTTTGAATATTTATTTCATATTTTTGAATTTATGAAAGTTTTAATATTTTGCTGACGTCACTTTGTTCGGGAGGTAGAGCTAAGTTTCAGCCGATTAAGATCATTTTTAAACTCAGTGTGAATATTTGCGATCACAGCTTATGTGCAAAATTTCAAGCCATTTGATCAATTTTTGTGGTATTTAACCCTGCTATTAGAGTAGGAGCATTTGGTCCAATTTTTGACTCATTTTATTCATAACTTTTGGTTTTTTTGGTTCATAACAATCTCAGGTTTATTTCTTTGATACACTCTCATCTACTTCAGCTGTCCTGTGCATCGTCCTCATCAATATTATTGTTTTTTTTTTCTTGTGGCTGGTGAAACTAATGTGAGATTTTTTAATGGGAGGTTCAAGCAGTAATTTTGGAGGAATGAAAGTTTTTTTTACATGCTGTTCCCACATATGTAACTTTTCTTTCAAGTAGTGCTTTTAACAATTCAAATTTAGAAATAAACAAATAAAGAAAGTCTAAAGTCGGTCTAGGCCGACTATGAAATACCCTAAACCTACTTTTAAAAAAAAAAAAAAAATATTATTGAAAATGGGTGTATCCGTGGGCGAATGAAGCTTATGTTTTATGTACATGTAAATGTTGATGAACAATTTACACATACCAAATTGTATTTCTGTAGATCACAGTTAATGCTATTATTGTGCTCTCGCTATGGGAGTTGGGCGTGTTCATGGACGGATAACTCCCAATTTTTGAACACACCTTAGTTTTGGAATAAAATACCAAATTTCATCTCTCTATGACAAACATAACCTTAATTATTAAGTTTTAAACTCTTTGGGTTGTATGGGAGGTAGGCGTATCCGTGGGCGGATGACGTCCATTTTTCAAAAACATTTGGTTTGTCATAAAAAACATACCTGCCAAATTTTATCTCTAAAGGTTAAACAGAGGCTTATTAATTCCGTTTTCAATGTTTGGGTTGTCTGAGAGGTGGGCGTGTCCGTGAGCGGATGACACCCATTTTTCGAAAACAGCTTTGAGTTGATATAAAACACATACCCACCAAATTATATTGTTGTAGGTTAACTATGAGCTGAGTTATGCAGTTTTCAATTTTTGCGTTGTATGAAAGGTAGGCGTGTTCGTGGGCGGATGATCTCCATTTTTATACCCTAAACCTGAAAGGTCAGGGTATATTAACTTTGTGCAAACGTTTGTAACGCATAGAACGAAGCGAGTTCGCTATAGAAAAGTATATATATTCTTGATCAGCGTCACCACGTGAGTCGAGCTATCCATGTCCGTCCGTCCGTCCGTCTGTCCGTCTGTGTGTTGTCCGTATACACAGGATAAGAAGAAGGAGTTGAGATAATTAGATGAAACTTGGTACACATGATCACATGGACCCAAGGATCTGCACTATTGAATATTTTTGGAATCCGCCTACGGACACGCCTACCTCCCGTACAACGCGAAAATTGAAAACTGCATAACTCAGCTTATAATTAGCCTACAACAATAAAATTTGGTGTGTATGTGTTTTATATCAACACAAAGATGTCTTTGAAAAATGGACTTCATCTGCTTACGGACACGCCTACCTCCCATACAACGCGAAAATTGAAAACTGCATAGCTCAGCTCATAATTAGCCTACAACAATAAAATTTGATATGTATGTGTTTCATACCAACACAAATATGTCTTCGGAAAGTGGACGTCATCCGCCTACTTTAACCTACAGAGCTAAAATTTGGCACGTATGTTTTTTATGACAAGACAAAGATGGTTTGGAAAAATGGACTTCATCCGCCCACGGACACGCTTACCTCCCATACAACGTGAAAATTGAAAACTGCATAACTTAGCTCATAATTAGCCTACAACAATAAAATTTGATATGTATTTGTTTCATATCAACACAAAGATGTCTTCGAAAAATGGACGTCATCCGCTTACGGAAACGCCTACCTACCATACAACCCAAAAATTGAAAACGCAATAAAGAAGCCTCTGTTAAACCTACAGAGCTAAAATTTGGCACGGATGTTTTTTATGACAAGACAAAGATGGTTTTTGAAAAATGGACGTCATCCGCTTACGGACACGCCTACCTCCCATACAACCCAAAAAGTTTAAAACTCAATAAATAAGGTTATGTTTGTCATAGAGAAATTCAATTTGGTATGCATTGGAAGTAATCCGTCCATGAACACGCCCACTTCCCATAGCGAAAGCACAATAAAGGCATTAACTGTGAGCTATAGGAATAAAACTTAGTATGTGTAAATTTTTCATCAATATTTAAATGCATATAAAATATAGGCTTCATCCGCCCTTGGAGACGCCCATTAACAATAAAAATTTGTTGTTTTTGAAAAGTGGGTTGAGGGTATTTCAAAGTCGGCCTAGACCGACTTTAGACTTTCTTTACTTGTTCAAAATAATTTTTGTTTTGTTACAAAAAACATATGTGCTAAATTTTATTTCTGTGAGTTAAGCAGACGCTTATTAATTGTGTTTTCAATTTTTGGGTTGTATAGGAGGTGGGCGTGTCCGTGGACGGATGATCTTCATTTTTCGAAGACATCTTTGTGTTAATACAAAACACATACATACTAAATTTTGTTGTTGTAGGTTTATTATGAGCTGAGTTATGCAGTTTTCAATTTTTGCGTTGTATGGGAGGTAGGCGTGTCCGTGGGCGGATTCCAAAAATATTCAATAATGCAAATCCTTGGGTCCATGTGATCATGTGTACCAAGTTTCATCCAATTATCTCAACTCCTTCTTCTTATCCTGTGTTTACGGGCAGCAGACAGACGGACGGACGGACGGAAGAATATAAATACTTTTCTATACCGCACGCGCTTCGTTCTATGCGTTACAAACTTTTGCACAAAGTTAATATACTCACACCTTTCAGGTTTAGGGTATAAAAATTGTAACCTGTTATACATATTTTACCCTTCCAAGCCTTCCGTCAACTCCAAAACAACGCGTTGTTCTCTTCAGGCTTTGCATTTGTAGGTTTCTAAGCATTTCTAACTATGTATCTATCTCGCTTATTTACACAGATTTCAGCTTCAGCGTCCACTCTGTGGACAGCCTTATACAGAGTACAAAAAATTCCACGTTCCACTTTTCACAAAAATGCATAAATATTCACGCAGCATTGAATGAAAGTAGACATAAATATTTGGTTAAATTGCTATTTTGTATGAAAAATGCAGTATTGAACAAATGATACCTTAACGGGGGACATGCCATTGGCCGTTTTTATAATTTTCGACTATTTTTATAATTTTGTATTTTAGTAAATATTCTTAAGATTCTAAGAAAAGAAATACTTGGAAAAATTCTTACGGATTCAAAAGTTACAGCCGAATTTATGAGAGCGCATTTTTAATTTTCACCTGTTTTTTCTTTGTTCACAAACTTTGAACGCGTTTATCTCGAAACCATGTTTTTCGTACTAGTTGCGGCACGAGCGGGTTCATTTTTTGACGAATTTTTTTTTTTGTATTTTTTTTAATTTTTAATCGCTATCGTATGACACGAGCTTTTTTTTAATTTTTTTTCGATTTTTTATGAATTTTTAATGAATTTTATGTCAATATTTTTTTTGAAAAAACACACTTTCAAATTTGGAACAACACCAAAAATTGAAAAAAAAAATTTTGAAAAAAAAGGTTTTGACAAACGATAACCAATTTTTAAAAAAACCATATCAAAATGAATTTAAGGCAAAATGCACTTTGAAGGACGAGGACTTATTTTAAAATTAATGGTTGTTATTATAAAATTTAAATAAACACAATTATTTTCATATGATGAGTTATTCATTCACAAAGTTGAGGTTTTGAAATTAGAAGAAGATTTTTATGATTTTTCCTGCTAAAAATCAAAAAAATCTTTTTTAAATAAAAATGAGAAAATGCATTCCATTTCTTTTGTAGGGGAAGAGTGGCATGAAAGAGCCAGTTTTAAAAAAGTTACAAAATATATAAAAATAATTAATAAAATTATAATTCTTGTATCAAAAGTATTTTCTCATTCATTTATGAACGTAATACCATGAAATATTTTCTAAAATCAACAATATTCTTGGACCTGTAGCCATTTATAAAAAACATGAAATTCGGCTCTTTCATAACACATGGGCATTGAAAGAGCCAACCAAAGTTTTGAAAGAGCCATCTTCTTATTACAAGACTTAATACGAAAAATAACGAATATTTTATTAAAAATATTAATTGTTATTATAAAAAGTATTGTTTTTACAAAAACAAATTAAATATATAAAAAAATTCAAAACTAAAAACAAGAAATAGTTAAAAAACTTAAAAATATTTTTAGCAAAATAATTAAATCGCTTTGAAGAAAATCTATAATAATAAGACCTATTCCAAAAACAAAATAAGAGGTTTAAAATACTTAAAAACATTTTTGACAAAAATAATTTAAACTTCCTTTACGCTTCTTCATACCACCGCAACCCAACTCTTTCAAAACATATTGTCCAAAGAAACATAACCTCAAAAATTAGTATGAAATCAAGATTTTTCCGGCAAAATAAATATGTTATTGGTAGGCCTAATATATCCATAAAATTATAGTATAATAATATTACTGTTAGTTTTAAAGGTGAAGACGTCACAAAACAAATAAAATGTTCTGAAAAACTTACTTTATGTAGAAGAAATTCAAAATACGATACGCCATCGTCGTTTATTATCAGTGAACTGTCAAATGTTCGAGGGTGCCATATGGCGAGTATTGATTCTTAAAAATTATAATTTAAGAAGCATTCGTATGAAAACTACCGCGTAAATCAAGATGGCTCTTTCAAAACTTGGCTCTTTCATGCCACTCTTCCCCTATATCGTAAAAATGTCCATATTTGGTACTTTGGATGATTAAAACTATTATTTACTGGTGCGATGAGACTAACAAGAAAAAATCACACATTTTGTATGGAATGTAAACTTTCCGATAAAATATTTAAACATGAGAATAGGAAATAAAAAAATAAAATTTTTGATACCCATATTGGATACTTTTAATGTAATAAAATTTTTTCTTTAAGAAAAATAAATGCATTTCAATAAAACAAAAATTTTATTTTAAACAGTAACAAATTTAAAAAAACAAAAAAAAGGTTAGTTTACATATTATCTTAAATCTAACATAAATTAATATGAAATAATAGTCTGAACATACTTCTTTGATATCGACTAAATATTACTAAAAATTACAACAACAAAATTACACCAAAATTTTCTTATGAAAAATTGATGCCATCGTGTGTGGTTTCGTAAGAGCTTTCGTTTGCTACCAAATTTGTAAATGTTTCCATGGAAAATACCGAAATTAAAGCAGAAAAACGAAATTTTCGCTGATTTTTGAACGCGAGTTTGAAACCCTAAACCATCATTTGAGCACGTATAAAAAAATAAGTCGACCTTAGATTTTTGTCTTTTGGAGACTCTCACCTGGGGACCTTTCCTTGTAAGTTATGAATTTTTAAAAAAGGTCTGTTTTCTCTGGCTCTGTCCCACCTAATATAAGTTTTTTACATTTTTTTTAATCTAACAGCAGGGTTAAAAGGATTTTACCATTTTGATAAAGTCACTTTGACCCGATTTGACCCGATTTGACCCATTTTCGATTTTTATAGCCGTGACAAAATTAAAATATCGCTTACTTCATTTGAACTGGAAAGAAATTAGTTACGATGATATTTCTATGTGATGTTGATCAAGAATATATCAATTTTTGTTTTGTTTGGCTGTGATGAACCTTTGGCTATGATATCACTCATCAGTGTCCATTGTTCATATACAAAAATTTATCTCGGTTAAGTTTTTATTGATAGATTATTTCGTCTCTTAGTTGACTTAATATATATTTCATTTTATGTTTCCTTCATTTCTGTATTTGAAAACATCGAATCTTCCTCTAATGTCCTCACTCTGTAGGAAGTTCTTATGTAGGTCTAGGGATGAACGTAAGTTAAATATGAGCACTAATTACGGTGTCACACGTGGGCAGAATTCGGGAGCAGGAGCTTTAGTCTATGCACAGTGGCGTAGGTATTGGTCCACGGGTCAGGACCCCCCAGAGCCATGAGTCATATCGCACACTAAATACAAAACAGTCACAACTCAAAATTTTTTTATATCGAATTTTGTTATAAATCGATTCACAAAACACATATCTTACTATCTTTATACCCCCACGCGTACTGCGTAAGGGGTATATTAATTTTGTCACGACGTGTGTAACGCCCATAAGGAGGCGTGTTAGGTATAGAAAAGTATATATATTCTTGATCAGAATGACCACCTGAGTTGATTTAGCCATGTCCGTCTGTCTGTCCGTCTGTCCGTCTGTCCGTCTGTCCGTCTGTCCGTCTGTCTGTCTGTGGACACGATTACAGCCGTAATTTTGAAGCTATCGTGCTGAAAATCGGTATTTGAGCTTTTTTCTAAAACTCTAAGATCAAGTTCAAGAATGGGCTTAATCGCATGAAAACCACGCCTACCTCCCATATAACCCCAATATTGAAAACTCTGTAAAGAGGCTAATATTACAGCTACAATACTGAAATTCGGTATTTGTATATTTTATGTCAAAAATAAGGTGTGTACGAAAAATGAGCAACATCCACCCACAAACACGTCCACCTCCCATACAACCCCAAAATTAAAAAATCTATAAAGAGGCTAATATTAAAGTTAGAAGACGGAAACTCGGTATTTAAGTATTCTATATCAAAACTAAGGTGTGTTAGAAAAATGGGCGTCATCCACTTTCTAACACGCCCCCCTCCCATACAACCCCAAAATTTAAAACCCTATCAAGAGGCTAATATTAAAGGTACAAAACGGAAACTCGATATTCGTGTATTCCATGACAAAACTGAGGTGTGTTAGAAAAATGGGCGTGATACACAAACTAACACGTCCACCTCCCATACAACCCCAAAATTGAAAACGTTATAAAATGACTTATATTTAAGTTGCAGGAAAACAATTTGATATGTATGTATTTTAGACACATAAAAATAATAAAATCTCTCAAAATCTCATAAAAAAAGCTCTCCAATTTAAGATTCTTTTACCTTTAAGAATCGGCCGTGGGGGTATTTTAACTTCGGCCCAGTCGAAGATATACCTTACTAGTTTTCATTATTTTCTTTATTAACTGGAAGAATGAAGTTTGTGTGTTTAAATAAAAATAGCTTTTCTTCTGTAGTTACAAGCAAAGAGTTTCATTTTTCGCTTTTCCTGAAAAGTCATGGTTTTTGAGTTGTGACTGTTTTGTATTTAGTGTGCGATATATAAAAGTTGTTGTCAATTGATTCTATTAAGTTTAAGGTTGTATTGCGACTGTTAAGATATGTTATCTGATAACTTTGTTAAAAAAATATTACAAATTTTTTTATAAAATTGTTTAATGCAATCATCAAAACAAATATGAATTTTCAAAGTCTCTTATTTATATCTTAAAGTTTATCTAAATAGATTTTGGTGAAACTGAACTGAAAAACCTGTGCTTTAAATATACTTGAAAGCAATTCATTTACAAATATTTTTCATGAACTGAGCTTAAATGAAATAAAAAGTACACTGCCAAGAAAAAAATACTTTAAAATTAAACAAAAAATTTTAAAATAGAAATTTAATGCAATTACAACTGTTTTTAAAGTTCAATTTAAAACAAAAGTTTATGTGTGAGTCGAAGGCCATTTCAGCTAGTACTCACGGTACACATTACTTATAGTAGTTAATTATTGTAATTAATAATATTAAATAAATAAATAAAAAATTCATGTTTTTAAAACAATTTTTTAAATATGTTAAAACCTTTTTTTGTTATTGCAAAGGAATAATAAAAGAAAATTATAAAAAAAAAGAAAAAGTTTATAGTTGAAAATTAAAGATGCTTGATTTAAATTTTGTTTTAGAGAAACACAAAAAAACACGTTAAATTTGTATTTTAAAATTTTTTGTTTAATTTTAAAGTGTGTGTTTTTTCCTCACTCAATTTGACTTAAATTTATAAAAAAATTTTTGTGTGACCTTTTAACAAACCATAATCAACATGATAAAGAGAAAAAGTTTAATCTTTAAAATTTAATCTTTACCGATAAATTTTACATGAAAACTTGTGTGGTCGTTTCATGCGTTTCATGGGGGGTGTTGAGTAATTTTAAGGGTAAAACTCAAAAGCGACCATCTGATGTTTTTATTAGCAACTATGCTTTTTAGTTAATAATGATGTTTTTATAATCAACTATTTAGTTATTACTAAAAAATCATACCATAGGAAAATAAAATATTAGAAGTTAGTTGTAACATGTTACAAATGTTGTTATAACTTATTGTATTGTTTGTTTTTATGGTTTCATTTATGTGGTTATTTGTTTTTTTTTTCAAATGGGTCGTATTAAGTGATGCTTATGTCAATTTTTAAAAGAAAATAAATAAAAATTTCGTTTGCTACACTTTTCGTTTTTGTAACAACATATTCTTATTAATCCTTCACTCTAAGTAATTACATGCGCCAAGTCTGTAACAACTTTGCCCAAAACGGTTTATAATTTTTTGAAGTGAAACTTCTTGAACCGCGAATAAAAAATACGGCGAACTAAACAAGCAGTAAAACCGATGTAATACTTCTGACACTAATGATGTCAGAATTCATGCAGCGAATTCATGATATTAAATAACTTACCATAAACCATGGTAAAATGGTTTGAGTCAAAACTTACGAAAATTACCAAACAGACCTAACGAAGAAAACGACCTAATGAACTAATCGTCAAAGTATTGTATAAAGTGGAACTACTTTAGTCGCGTTCTAAGCAAAATGACGAATTGAAACGGGGAGTAAAACCCGTAAATGTAAACGGGTTATGTACATTTTTTTTGTATTGAAATATTTAACTTTTTCTTTTGTTTGTGTCTTTTGCTTTTTTTTTACGTTGAAAAAAAATTTTTTTATACTGTTGGTAGATCTTGGTATGGTAGACCTTAACCATAAAAATTCCTCAAGGCTATTGTCATGGCCTTTTGTCAGTCAATAAAATTTATAAAGATCATAACCTCTTTCATTTATATAGTAAAAATTTAAGAATAACCATTATTTTAAATTTTTTTGTTATAGAACTTAAATGTTTATTGTTAATTTTTGACAATATATATATATTTTATTTCACTCAAAATAATAAATAAAAATAAAAATCTAAATAAATTTGCAAAATAATGCTCATTCATAAGGTTTTATTTTGTTGCTCACAACCGCTTTTGATATAAACGTGTTTAGCTTGCGGCAATGACAGCTTAAATATTCAAGGATGTTTGTAAATTATAGTTTAGGCCTTTTCCGCGCCACACTTCATGTGGTTTTAGCACCGCATTCTGCAATTTCTTTAAATTGCAACCACAGTGACAACATTTTTGCTTTTTAACAAACACACAAAGACAAAAACACTTTCGTCAAAAGAGCTCATTTAATGTGGTTTAGTGTGTATGCGTGCATGAGTGTGTGTGTGTGTGTGTTAATGTTCTTGACAGTCATTGTCCTTTACACATACTCATTTACATGCAAAATTTGTTTGCTTATCCACGCTAAAGCCTTTGTTTTTGTTATATTCAGAGGCTTAAATTTTTCCTTTTCTTGAAGCTTCAACATGTCGGAAAGGCTTTTAATGTTGAAATTAACCTTCATCAGCTGGTTATGTGTGTTGTAGTGAAGATTGCCTTACTCGTATGTGTATGTATGTGTACTTTTTTTTGTTTCTTTTTTGACATAAAGTAAAAGCATCAAAAGCGAGATTTTAGTCAGTGCGAGATTTTAACTCGCTTAACATATCCTTACGTTGGCCTGTATTGGTGCTCCCGCAGCTAACGTTATGTAGTCAATGGAAAGTCTTGCTTTGCTGTTCCTGCTTCGTCTGTTTGTGCTTTTGTCAAGCTAATGTTTTTTTTTTTCTGCCTCGGCTGTTTTGTTCCGGGTTATGCCTTTGACTGAGCAACAGCCTCTACTACCTACTCTGTTCATGCTTTAACGCGCAGCATACATGTGTTGTGTGTGTACGTTTGTGTCGGTGTTAGTGATTTTTGACAACCTCAAATCAACAAGACCAACGGCAAAATATGCAAACACACCCACACTCACTAACACACACACACACCTATGCAAACATTCGCATTGATTTTGACATCTTTGCGAGCAAAACAACAGCAAGTAAAACATTGAAAATAAAAAAAAAAAATTATAAAAAAAATAAAAAAACTTTCAGCCTCGTTCTTGTCATCGTAGTCAACGCCAACGTCATTGCCATCGTCATCAGCGTGATCCTGCTCTGTTGTTGACATTGATGAGGATGTTGTTGTCGCTGTTGTTGATTTTATATACTGCTGATGATGACATTCACTGCTATGCGTTGTGCTTATTATTCTAACTGTTGGTTGGTTGTTTTTTTTTTTTTTCTTCTTTTACTGTTTGTTCGTTGTTACTGTGAAATGTCCTTGCCGCATGTTAGTCCACTGAATTGACTTTTTGACACTTGTTCCTTTTTGCCGCGCTTAATTGAAGGTTTAACATATTGATTTGTATCCTTTATGGCAGCAAGGATATTGCAATTAACATATTGCATAAACCGACAAAACAAGAATCTATTTTCAAATAAACACTGAAAAAATTTTAAACTTTTACATTTTTTGTTTCTAGAGCAATTTTGTAGATTAAGTTTTTAGAACAAAAACAACTATTGTGTTAATTTTTTAGAAAACATTGAACACTTTGTACTATTTAAAAAAAAAACCTTCTGAACTGTGGTACTTTGTCAAAAAAAGAAAAAAATTTTTTACTTGTTTCTTAATAAAAATAAATAGCAAAACGAAATTGAGAAATTGTTTTTATTTGTTAACTAGTTAAGTAAAAAAATCATATTAATACATTTTTTTTTTAATTACTATTTTTCTTCTTTCAACTTTACTCACTTCAAATCACTTACATGCTACGTAGTTTTTTTTTCACCCATTTAAAATAAAATTAAAACCAAATCGAATAAATTTATTTAAGCCAAAATAATATCAGTTTTAATTAGCAAACAGAAATTAATATAATTCATTTGCATAGCGCGCCTGCCACAAGCATAAAAAACATTTATAGAAAAATAATAAATAACAACTAAAAACATATAAAAAATTAATTAAAGCTTTTGAGCTTAAAGAGAAAATGAATGCGCTGTATAATAATATTAATTAAATTTTTTAAACAAACATACATGCACAGACCGCCACTCAGACTCATTCTCGCTCAATGGCGAAGAAAGAAAATTAAATTAGTACAAAACCTCATAACAAACGACTTTTCAGAGCGTCGACTGTAAGTCAAAAACAAAAATATGCACAAACCACAAAAAAAAAACAACATTTATCAAGCCAGTCTCGCGCCCCAAATAATAATTCATATTTATTTCATAAAGTGTTAAAACTGGCGCCAAAAATGCATATGTGTGAATGCGCAAAAAGAACAACAACTACAAAAACAAACACAGTCATCTCACAAACGACGCGCTCAGCCAGAAGTATGCGTGGTTTTTAAAAAATAATATAAAACTGCACATATAAACTTAACAATGGTTTAAGAATAGCAAAATAGTGGTAGGCAAAGCTGAATACACTGACTCAAGCAAAAACAACAAAAACAATTAAACTTCAACCAACAAAATAGAACTGTGCACAGATCATGTATAATCAAAACATTTAACTAAAGCTAAAAGTTGCTAATTATTATCCACTTCTGCAATATTAGTTAAGTCATGGAAATGATGAACATTTTAAAGGACCTCAAGCTAATGCTATGTCTACACAGAGAGTTAAGTTAATTTTAACTAACATTTAACCGAAGTTGTTCAAACAGAGATACCGTAGCAGAATTGAGTTAAATTTGCCGACGATGCTGCTGGTGTCTCTGCGTACACATGCTCTTTTTTTTTTGCTATGCGAAAGCTCTGCCCATATTTGGATGAAAACTACTTTTCCCACTATTGCCCAAAACCTTTTCGAAGTTCTTTTACTCATTTTTAAAGAAAATAACAACATGTAGTTAAAAAAATAAATTGTATAATTAACGAATCAGCTGTTCTATTTTGACAGTTCTTGTAAAAAAAAGTTTCTTTCATGAAAAATACCACTGAATATTAACATTTATATTATTTTGTAGTGTACTTTTAGGCACTTTTTACATTGAGTCATAAAAACTCAGAATATATAATGAGTTAAGTTGAGTTAAATCGTACATTTTTGTACTGGTAACGCAAGAGTTTATTTCTCGTTAAATGGGAAAACCCAGCTTTGTACTGGTAACTCAAACTTAACTCTCTGTGTAGACGTAGCATAACACAAGATTTTCTATGGCTTTTATTTTAAAAATACGACATCGAGAAATAAAACTATATGCTTGTCATACCAAACTATGATACTTTTTATCACAACCAATCATAACCAAACTCATCTTTTCATACACACCCTTAATGCAAAGGTTAGACTCTCGTTCCATCAGATTTCATTAAAAAAAGACGCTGGAACATCTTAAAAAAAATTTAATGGAAATCAGCAAATATACATATGTATATTAGTAAAGGCGATCTGCGATCTGAAATATACCAAAACCTACTAGCTCAGTTGGTACAGCACGGCAAATACAGACCAAGAACAACACACACTCCACTACACCCAGTATACTGGCCAACGCATGATAAAGCAGCTAGCGTAGTGTGCAACAACAACAACATCACAACATAATCACTACAAGCTAAACACGGAGCTAAGGCATGACAACCACCATCAGCTTCAGGCAGAATTTGTATAGCACAGATATAATTCACAACACGTTCTGTGAAAATAATGTTTAAGACTAGTCAGTTTCGTCAGTAGACGGCTCGAAAGCGTAGTGCCTTGTCGGTCTGTTATTTTAAAACGAGTAAGCAACTTTTTGTAAGCAAACCACCGTGAGGCGGTTTTGAATATCCTTGGTCACTTGATCGATCACTTGTTCACTGTCCGTTACTGATAATTACTGGCATGAATAAAAATCTGATATTCTCAATAGATATATGAAAATAAGTGATGATAAGAATAATAAAATTCCAACGAAAGGGTCTTATATGTCAAGAATAAAAATTGGATAAAAAGAATGGTCATAATGAAGGTTAAAATTGGAAGTATTAAAAGGAGTGTAAACAAGTTGTATTGGCGTAAAATATGAGATGTATTGTCATGAAGTGTGATAATGGAAGTAAGCAAGATTAATTCTTGTGTGGAGTATGATCAGGAAACATAATATACCCTGTGATCGAGCATGCTACATTGTGGTAATGTTGTATGTTGGCTGATCAAGTTTTCTAATTTAATTTAGATAAAGCGATCAGTTTTGGAATAAAACAAGTGTTACAGTCAACAGGTTTGGCAAAACTATTGTCTAACGGTATAGTATGCCGGGACACTAAGATAAGCTTGCTTATCAAGTCATGTGTGCTTATACTATCAATTCATGTCGGTTTTTGTTGGTAGCTATTCTAAGGTGGAAACCCCTTTGCCCTGGGGACTGGCCCTTCGGGGAGTTTCGTGCTGGCTGTGGTTAGCTTATTGTCGCAAGCTAGACAACGAGTTGGCGGGGCGTTGCGTCTCTATACAACCAGGCTGGCATATCTTATATGCAAGAGATTTTAGGTCGGTCTCGCTCCTTACCAATGGAGGTGGATTGAATTTAACCTCAAATTAAATTACCACAATTTGGTACAGTATAATTCGCTTAGCTGCCTTACCGCTTAGCTGCACATTCCGGATAAGAGCACAAAAAATCGTTTTGGCTGCATTTTATTGCAACATTTGTATGAAATGTTCTTTTTTAGCTGCGTTTTGCTTAGCTGCACATTCTGCATAGCAGCCCTGAAAATTGTGTTTCATAATTCAATTTTTCATAGAAAAAATTTCGTTTACCAACACTTTTTTTATCGCTCTTTCCTAATTTTGTATTGTTTATGTTATTGATAAAATCACATCACTAACACAAATTAAAATGTAAACAACAGTTTGAGGTTGGCCAAAAAACAAAAATTATTGTTTCCGTGAAAAAAAAGTGAAAAACAAAACTTAAATAAAGCAAAATGGGAAAAAGAGTTGGAGCTTTATCAATTAAACAAAAATTAAAAATTATAGAGTCCGTGCAAAACAACTCAAATAAACAAGAGCTGGCCAAACAATACTGTTGTGACATTTCAACAATAAATCGCATTTTAAAACAAGAAGACACCATCAAAGTTGTGGCAAAAACGAGCGACCATAAACGCCGGCGCCAAAGGTGTAGTCCGCACGAAAAAGTTGAGAAGGCATTGGTGCTCTGGTTCGACCAGCAGAGACAACAGGACGCTGTGTTAACAACCTTGATGCTGCTTAATAAAGCAAAGGAGTTTGCAGTAAAGCTTAATGACGATTTTGAACCGAATCCTAGCTGGCTGTGGAGGTGGAGAAAGCGCCACAACATCAAGTTTGGTAAGATGAACGGCGAGCTTAAAGATAATGACGAAGAAGGTGCCTCCAGTTACACCAGTACGGTTTTGCCTGATATTTTAAAGAAGTATGAACCAGAGAATGTTTTCAACGCCGATGAAACTGGTCTTTATTTCAAAGCTTTACCCAACGCAACATTTTTTCGAAACTGCGACCAGCCAAAAGGCCGCAAAAGCCAAAAGGTGCGTCTTTCTTTGCTGCTGTTGTGTAACGCTACTGGTTCATACAAGAAAGTTTATGTCATTGGGAAATCGAAAAATCCTCGCTGCTTTCGCAATGTTAATATTCCTTTACCATACTTTGCGAATAAAAATGCGTGGATGACATCAACTATATGGAATCAAATTTTACTATCGCTTGACAAAGAGATGAAAACGCAAAATAAAAAAATTGTTCTGTTTGTGGATAACGCTTCTTGTCACAAAGTGACATGCCAACTGCAAAACGTCACCATGGAATTTCTTCCTCCTAACACAACCGCGTTGATTCAACCACTCGATCAGGGAGTTATTCATGCTTTTAAAGTGCAATATAGGCAAATTATTGTCAAGAAACAGTTGTGTGCACTGGAGCGGGAAATGTCGGTGACACAATTTTTGAAGTCAATCACTGTTTTGGATTCACTTTATTACATAAAGCGGGCCTGGTGGATGGTAAAGCCTCAGACGATTGTAAATTGCTTCAGAAAGGTAAAAAACCATAAATTTTCAAAAATTTCTTAAATTTTAACGCTATTTATTATATATTTCAGGCAGGATTCTGTGGCATGGGTCATGAAATCGATTCAGAAGACGAAATCGAAGATGTTTTTCTAGATAATATACCTAACAGAGTTGAATACATAAACTGCGATATCGATTTGAAGTGTTATGGCCATCTCACTGAGGAGGAGATTATCCAAAACTTAGATGAATGTGCTGATGGTATTATCACTGAAGAGGACGACAGCGATGACGACGGCGATGTCAACAGTAATGACGTTGGTTCGCCTACAAGAAAAGAGGCTCTTTGCGCATTGGACGTGATGCGACGTTACTGTGCTAGTCACATGAAAGATGATGATATTTTTTATGAAATTGAAGACAAAATTTTAAAAATGTGCCTTAAAAGCACAGCCCAAGGCAAAATAACTGATTTTTATACCCTAAACCTGAAAGGTCAGGGTATATTAACTTTGTGCAAACGTTTGTAACGCATAGAACGAAGCGAGTCCGGTATAGAAAAGTATATATATTCTTGATCAGCGTCACCACGTGAGTCGAGCTATCCATGTCCGTCCGTCCGTCCGTCCGTCCGTCCGTCCGTCTGTCCGTCTGTGTGTTGTCCGTATACACAGGATAAGAAGAAGGAGTTGAGATAATTAAATGAAACTTGGTACACATAGTCAAATGGACCCAAGGATCTGCACTATTGAATATTTTTGGAATCCGCCCACAGACACGCCTACCTCCCATACAACGCAAAAATTGAAAACTGCATAACTCAGCTCATAATTAACCTACAACAATAAAATTTGGTATGTATGTGTTTTGTATCAACACAAAGATGTTTTTGAAAAATGGACATCATCCGCCCACGGACTCGCCTACCTCCCATACAACCCGAAAATTGAAAACTGCATAACTCAGCTCATTTTTAGCCTACAACAATAAAATTTGATATGTATGTGTTTTATAAGAACACAAAGATGTCTTCGAAAAATGGACGTCATCCGTTCACGGGCACGCCCACCTCCCATACAACCCAAAAATTGAAAACGCAATAAATAAGCCTCTGTTTAACCTACAGAGCTAAAATTTGACACATATGTTTTTTATGATAAGACAAAGATGGTTTTGAAAAATGGACGTCATCCGCATACGGACACGCCTACCTCCCATACAACCCAAAAAGTTTAAAACTCAATAAATAAGGTTATGTTTGTCATAGAGAAATTAAATTTGGTATGTGTGTATTTTATACCAAAACTAAGGTGCGTTCAAAAATTGCGAGTAATCCGTCCATGAACACGCCCACCTCCCATAGCGAAAGCACAATAAAGGCATTAACTGTGAGCTACAGGAATAAAACTTGGTATGTGTAAATTTTTCATCACCATTTAAATGCAATTAAAATATAGGCTTCATCCGCCCACTACAATACAATAAAACGCCCATTTACAATAAAAATTTTTTATTTTTGAAAAGTGGGTTTAGGGTATTTCATAGTCGGCCTAGACCGACTTTAGACTTTCTTTACTTGTTTTAAGTAAACATTGTACTTGTATTTGTATTGTCTCAAAGAGAATTTTTTTAAGTTCATGTATCTATTTACATACATTCATATGTATATTGTATTGAATTAACTAAAATTAGTACGTTATGTGTTCTAAAAGTACCTTGGATTTATTAATTTTTTTTTTATTCGATTTTTTGTGAGATTTTAACTTTTAAATAAAACTAACGATAAATTAAAAATCTTGACTGTGGACTTAAGCACTTGTTAAAAAAAAGAATTCGGTTAACTGCCTTATTTTTGCAGATAAAAAAACCGGATAAATGCCTTATATGTGTAGGTAAAAAATTCCGGATAGCTGCCTTTTTTGTGCAGTTAAGAAAATCTGGATAACTGCCTTAAGTGTGCAGGTAAAAAAAATCTGGATAAGTGCACATTTTGCTTAAGTGCGCAGAAATGTGTGCACCAAAATGCAGTGCAGCTAAGCGAATTATACTGTACTATGATTGTCGGATTAGTAATGCTTTTACCTAAATGGTAGATGGCGCCTTATCAAAGTACGGTATAAGTTTCGAAAATCTGATTTTCATAGGACACTGGTCATGCCCGGAAAAGAATTAATTTTATATGGCGTTAATGGCGATCAAATTCTGCATGAAATGATTGAAACGAAGGGTTACTCAGTAGAAATCTTGGGTGATGAGTGCCTGAAAACTGGTCGATAAATTTAATTGTATTCGTAAACCCATTGGACTTGAGAAAAATACTTCCAAGAGACGTTGGTTCTAGATATTGCACTAAAAAATTAAGTTACACCTTGTTACCTTAACACTTTTCTATTCAAAAAACTTTGTAAGGCATTGATTTCTTGAAATAAATAATTTTTGTTTTTGGTGGTATACAATTTTACTTAACCATATTTTACCTGTAGACGAATGTTTAACGGTTTGAAGTCTAAATTGAAATATTTAGACCTAACTAAGGCTCCTTAAGAAAATATAAGCATTTTTATAACATTTTATTGTTAATTTTATTAAAAGAGCGATATTTTTTCAAATTAAGTTTTTCAAGGTGATCCCTTTACGCTGACATCTGTCACTTCTTCATTGCGTTATTATCGAATTAACTATAGATTCATATATTTTAGAACTTTTTTGTGATTATGTAATTAAGACATTTTTTTATGGTTTTTATAAAAGCTTTACTTTTATTTTAAGTTTTTATCATATTTAATACTCATGATAAGAAACCACAAAAATTGATCATAACCAGAAACAAGCAATGAAAAACATGTTAATCAATTATAAATATACCATAGATGAAAAGACTAAATTGAAAAAAGTACCGAAGTAATGCGTATGATTCTTAAATAATCGTGAAACACGTAAAGTTGCTTAGGTTTTGCACAACTTTTTTTGGAGTATATTTTGGTTTTGGTATTTTCGTTACAGTTAAGAAAACAAAACTGTTTCGCATATTTATATATCATAAGATTAATACTTAAACTTAAAAAAAAAACTTACTTCTTAATCAATTCAAGGCCATTCAAATAAATAAATGACATCCTTCAAATGTGAAGACAGAAGAGTTGCTTAGGTATTGCACAATACTATATATATCATTTCATTACATAAGTTTTACATATGGATCTTTTGTATATAAACATTTAGAATTCAGGGTATATTTCTCAAATCCAATGCACTCTGTCGAGCTCTATCTAAGCCAAGTCGCCACGAATACAATCACCGATATTTACCAAAGCACCGAATACCGAGTATCACCGCACCCGAACCATGAATCACCGAGGTAGAGTCAGAGAGGACAATATTTGGAAAATTATTAAATACAAGCTTGATACCTACGAATGATTGTTGTTGTGTATTATTGAGAAGACTTGTGTACAAAATATATATATGTACTCGTAATTAATCATATATATTTTATTCAATAAGAACTGATTTTACTTAAAATATTAAAACCATCACGTCTTTTTATTTAACGGAGGTTCGAGGGTCTTTTGTTCGATCATGGAGCGGCTGAGTCATACCTCAGCCTTTGAGAAAACCTCCTTATATATTAATGCGCAGTTCTTATAGATCCCAAAAATATTTGTTTTAACTTTTTTGCTTAAACGTTAGCCGTTGCATTGATGCCGCTGCACTGTGTATTCATCCCATACAAAATAGGTACAAAAATAAAAGGAGTGCTCCTGTCATAATGAAATGAAATTTGTGTGAAGAAAAATTTCAAAAATAGTTAAAATCGGTCAGTACGTAGGGGTACCGTCCTTGAACCTATATTTTTTACATTATTTTGTATGCATCATTTTATCCTCTTCAAGGCTAAATTTTTTAACATAAGCCTAATATGTGCGCACGCTCCGACAGAAGAAAAAGATGACGAGACCAAAGAAAGTTTTTACGAGTGCCTTGAAGATGCATACGAGCGCTGCCCCCGTCATGACATAAAAATCGTGCTTGGTGACTTCAACGCCAAGGTGGGTAAGGAAAACATATTTGGTCCAACAGTCGGAAAGTTCAGCATCCACGACAACACATCCGATAACGGAATGAGGTTGATTGACTTCGCCGCAGCACGAAACATGGTCGTAAGTAGCACTAGATTCAAGCATCTCAATATTCATAAGGCCACCTGGCTGTCCCCTGATCAAAAAACATGCAACCAAATTGATCACGTTTTGATTGACGGAAGGCACTCTTCCAGTGTACTAGACGTACGCACGATTCGTGGTGCTAATATAGACTCGGATCATTATCTTGTCGCAGCCAAGATCCGCACACGTCTGTGCGCAGCTAAGAATGCTCGCAATCCTACACTTAGAAAGCTAGACGTCGACAAGCTGCAGTCAAAACGGACGGCCGAAGCCTTCGCTACTCGACTCTAACTCCTGCTTCAAGAAAGCACTCCTCCGATTGACAATATATGCGGACAGTGGACGCACATATCCCACTCTATGCTTACGGCTGCCGAAGAGGTGATAGGCTACCATCGCCCTCGCCGAAACCAGTGGCACGACCAGGAGTGTCGCGACGCCACTGCAGAGAAGGACACCGCCTACAAAGCCACCCTGCAGTCGGCTTCTGGAGCGATACCGAGAGAAGAGGAGGGAAGAGAGACGCATTTTCAGGCGAAAAAAACGAGAGGCGGAAATGCGTGAGTGCGAGAAAATTGAGATGCATGGCGACAGGAATGAGACTCGAAAATTTTTCGAAAAAATAAGACGCCTGGCCGATGGTTTTAAGACCGGAGCCTCTTCCTGCAAGGACGAGAATGGGAATCTAGTGACAGATATCCAGAGTACACTGATGTTATGGAGGGAGCACTTCTCTAGACTTTTAAATGGCGACGCTGACAACAATCCCGCCAGTGGAGATGATATCCCGGAAACTCCAATTATGGACGACAGCGTTGAAGTTCCGCTCCCCGATTATAGCGAAGTCTTAACAGCTATAGCTCGGCTAAAAAACAACCAAAGCCGCAGTAGCCGATGGCCTACCGACTGAGCTGTTTAAGACCGGTGGCGAAGCTCTGTTTAAATGCATTCACAGACTTCTATGCAGAATATGGTCGGAAGAATGCATTCCAGATGATTGGAACCTCAGTGTGCTCTGCCCAATCCACAAGAAAGGCGATCCCACCATTTGCGCCAACTACCGTGGGATTAGCCTTCTTAATATCGCATATAAGGTCCTGTCGAGCGTATTGTGTGAAAGACTAAAGCCCATCGTCAACCAACTGATTGGACCTTATCAGTGTGGCTTTAGACCTGGAAAGTCCACCATTGACCAGATCTTCACGCTCCGACAAATCATGGAAAAGACCCTCGAAAAACAAATCGACACACACCTTCTTTTTGTCGATTTCAAAGCCGCCTTCGACAGTCCAATAAGGAGTCACCTATATGCCATCATGTCTGAATTTGGTATTCCTGCGAAGCTAATACGTTTTTGCAGGATGACACTGAACAACACCAGCAGTGCAGTGAAAATCGGGAAGGACCTCTCCCTTCCGTTCGATACCAAGCGAGGTTTCAGACAAGGTGATTCCTTATCGTGCGACTTCTTTAATATAGTAATGGAGAAGATCATCCAAGCTGCTGACCTGAGACGCAGCGGCACAATTTTCTATAAGAGTGTTATGCTGCTGGCGTATGCAGATGATATTGACATCATTGGCCACAATACGCGCGAAGTCAGTGCAGCATTCTCCAGGCTAGAAAAAGAGTCGAGTCGAATGGGTCTTGCAGTGAACGCAGATAAAACGAAGTATCTTGTGTCAACAAACAAACAGTCCCAGCGTCTTGGAAACCACGTCACTGTTGACAACACCTCCTTTGAGGTAGTGAAGGACTTTGTTTACCTGGGATCCAGCATTAACTCCTCCAACGATATCAGTATTGAGATTAAACGAAGGATAACTCTTGTCAACAGGTGTTACTTTGGGCTCAGTAGGCAATTGAGAAGCAGAGCTCTTTCTCGACGAACAAAACTGACGCTCTATAAGTCAATAATCATGCCCGTCCTACTATACGCATCACAAACCTGGACGATGAGCAGCTCTGATGAAAGGACTTTGGGAGCGTTCGAGAAAAAAATCCTTCGCAAGATCTATGGTCCAATCTGCGTCAATGGCGAGTACCGAATACGATTGAACCACGAGCTGTATGAGCTATATGCCGACATCGATATAGTCAAGCGTATTAAAATAGAGCGGCTTCGCTGGCTAGGTCATGTCGAGAGAATGAACGACGAAGCTCCAGCGAAAAAAATATTGGATTCGGTACCCAGCGGTGGCCAACGCAGACGAGGAAGACCGCATCTCCGTTGGAAAGACCAGGCATTGGATAACCTGACAACGCTTGGAATTTCCAAATGGCGCCAGCAAGCACTCGACAAAAGAGGCTGGCGAAAATTCTTAGACGAGGCCAAAACCGACCAACGGTTGTAAGAGCCATCTAAGAATCAGAAGAAAGAATTTTGTATGGGAGATGCAAACAAAAGTTAGCCGATCTTAACAAAATTTGGTCAGAAGACTAGATAATTAGAAATATAGATGTACACTCAAAATGGTAGAAATTTATAAGACCTTAGGGGTACTTCCATTGAATCTTCTTATCTCAAATTTGTACATGATTTTATATAGAAGGTACATACAAACAAACAAAAGTTAGCCGATCCTTAAGAAACTCAGTGAGCATGCTTGACAAATACAGAGTAATACAGAGTAGAGTAATAGAAAAATACAACAAATTTGTTTCCTATTTTTATCCTACCATTATAGTGCGCTGATACATGATTTGAAAACAACTACAACAACAATTACCTCTGATTTAATATTGAATTCAAATAAACCAGTCATTCAGAACTATTTCAAAATTTTATTTTAATATCTTTACTTTTTGCAACTCGCTTAGCATGCATGTTAAACTTGTTGATGATGCTCAAAAAACCAGCAACTACAAAACAACTACCACATATTAGCATTTTAATTGCCATACAAAACAATAGAGTTGCCATTTTCGCTGTTGCCGTTAAATTTAGTTTTCCTATTTTTTTTATAGTTTTTTGTTTTTTTTTTTATTCAAGTCAGGATTTCCATGCTTTTGACCATGATGATGTTGCATATAATTTATTGTTAAACAAATTAAATCAACTCAACGTTAGCAAATTTTATATGCATTGCAAACTAAATGCACAAAACCACACACTTACAGCCGCCACAGACCATGGTAACGAGCACAAGCCGCCATTGTTTTCGTCGTGCAGTTTATTAAAACAGCAAACCGAAAACAATCGGCTAACGAACCATCCGAAAATAACCAACAAATTCTAATTAACAATGACGTTAATGATGCTCTTGAATAATGAAGCACACACGCAATGTGGTGGTTGGTGAATGAGTAGAGGAAATGCAGTGGCAAGAAGGGGGAACACTAAATTTTATTGAATCAACATTTATGTAGATAATGATATAATAAACAAGGTAGCTGCTAGGCTGAAAGGCGAATTTCCAAACAAGACTTCAAGTGATATGTATAGAAATTTTTGGAATGAGCGAAATTTCAGCTAATAGAGTACCCTACCTTATTAACTGTGATTTCGACGATTATATCATTGTAATTGACCAAATTTGTGACATATTTTTAGGCTTAAATATTTAAGCACTATATCCTTTAAGAATTTTAAGAATGAACAGTTCATATAAATAGGTTGCTTTAAGATAGAAAAAGTAACATTACCTTAATTAGTTTTGATATTAGGACGTGATATTGAAAATTACATTTCATAAATAATATGAACTTTCTTTGATTCATACAACAAATACCAAATTTTATGATGATATATATTAAAATTAATAAGTTATGCTTTAATTTTTTTTTAAATTACATATAAGAGTTATGATTTTGAAAATTTAAGTTCTTAAATTTTGAAATAAACATCAATAAATGCAGTTCATATCAAACTCTTTAAATATCTTAAAGCATATTAAATATTTAGTATACTTTAAAACTCATTTAAATTCATATGTTATGACATATTTTGAATAATTATTAAACATTTAAAATAAATGAACAGCGCAAATATGTACTTAAATATGCTGAAATAGCACATAAATTAATAATTTAAATATAATAATTAAAATTCAGATTGAGAGTCTAATCAGATTTATATGCAGCTTCATAGCTTACCTATACAAATACACTCCCAAAGGTTATCAAATACAGCAACACAGCTACACAGCTACACGGCCACACATGAACAAAATGGCATATAAATCACGACAAATTCAACAGAAATCCGTTTTCAACATGGTCGTGGTCACCAGAAGCAGCCTAGAAATATGCAATATAAAAGCGCAAAAAAGTAGAATAAAAAAAATTTAAAAAAAAAATCACAAAACATGTCCGCACGCAGATGGCACAATTTCGACAATTTACTCGGAATTCGAGGTCAAAATGGCGCACAAGTAGCGGTGAGTGTTAATATATGTATGTATATGTAATAATACTACTGCGTATGGAAGTCTATGTGAGTTAGTGTGTGTGTGTGTGTGTGTGGTGTATTTGTGTGTGTGTATATGAAAAGCCAGAAATAGCGCATTTTGCTTTTATTTGCTCTAAAAATTTCACTTCTGCTAGTACACTGTTGCACCTCTCCACATCCACCTCACCATTGAATTTTTGCACGCTCTGGCAATATTAAGTATTTGACTAAATTAACAAATTCTCGTTTATTTTAAAGTTTTTTTTTTTTGTTCTATTTTTGTTTTGGTTCTTTTTTGAAATTGTGACCTGTATGTAGGTGTAGCTCATAGAGCTGACTAACATGCATGCGCTGGGTCAAGTGCTCTGCCAGCTGCAAATAGAGCTGCCAGCTTTGGGTATTTTATTTAATATTAACTGAACACTGCCGCAAGAGTTAGAATTTTCCATTAATTTTGTGGAGATGCAAAAAAGACAAAAAAAAAAAAACCAAAATATAGGAGAATTTTTGCACAATATTGAAAATTAAATAAACTGCAGCAGAGCTTTTTTGGGGAAATGTAGAAAATTTCTATAAAAATAATTCCTTGCTGTACACAAAACATAAAAATATGCAAAACAAATGTACCAAACACTACTGCTTGCTTAATTTGACAAAGCAATCCATTGTTTATTCGTCGATGTATGAAACATTTTTATGACAACTTCGTATGTCACTGGTAGAACCATTAAATCGTTCGTATGTCATGTCATATTTTATATGTCATGTCATATTTTATATGTCATGTCAAGTCATAGGTCATACCATGTCATGTCATGTCATAGGTCATGTCATGTCATGTCATATGTCAAATCATATGTCAAATCATATGCGTATCAAAAGTCCAGTTATTTGTCATTTTTGTCATTTTGTCATTTTTGTCATTTTTGTCATTTTTGTCATTTTCATTTTTGTCATTTTCATTTTTGTCATTTTTGTCATTTTTGTCATTTTCATTTTTGTCATTTTCATTTTTGTCATTTTCATTTTTGTCATTTTTGTCATTTTTGTCATATTTGTCATATTTGTCATTTTTGTCATTTTTGTCATTTTTGTCATTTTTGTCATTTTTGTCATTTTTGTCATTTTTGTCATTTTTGTCATTTTTGTCATTTTTGTCATTTTTGTCATTTTTGTCATTTTTGTCCTTTTTGTCCTTTTTGTCATTTTTGTCATTTTTGTCATTTTTGTCATTTTTGTCATTTTTGTCATTTTTGTCATTTTTGTCATTTTTGTCATTTTTGTCATTTTTGTCATTTTTGTCATTTTTGTCATTTTTGTCATTTTTGTCATTTTTGCCATTTTTGTCATTTTTGTCATTTTTGTTATTTTTTGTCATTTTTGTCATTTTTGTCATTTTTGTCATTTTTGTCATTTTTGTCATTTTTGTCATTTTTGTCATTTTTGTCATTTTTGTCATTTTTGTCATTTTTGTCATTTTTGTCATTTTTGTCATTTTTGTCATTTTTGTCATTTTTGTCATTTTTGTCATTTGTCATTTGTCATTTGTCATTTGTCATTTGTCATTTGTCATTTGTCATTTGTCATTTGTCATTTGTCATTTGTCATTTGTCATTTGTCATTTGTCATTTGTCATTTGTCATTTGTCATTTGTCATTTGTCATTTGTCATTTGTCATTTGTCATTTGTCATTTGTCATTTGTCATTTGTCATTTGTCATTTGTCATTTGTCATTTGTCATTTGTCATTTGTCATTTGTCATTTGTCATTTGTCATTTGTCATTTGTCATTTGTCATTTGTCATTTGTCATTTGTCATTTGTCATTTTGTCATTTGTCATTTGTCATTTGTCATTTGTCATTTGTCATTTGTCATTTGTCATTTGTCATTTGTCATTTGTCATTTGTCATTTGTCATTTGCCATTTGTCATATGGGCATCTCCCAGTGGCACGGACGCGACATTCGCACGGTTTTAATTACTCGAAAAACAAGAAAGAAGCAAAATGAGCCGATATATATATAAGTGCTCTAACGCGACGATAGAGTGCTAAATTTTATAAAAATATTGGCGAGATTTAGTACAAATTACTACAAAGTAATAATCAATCATTCAATGAAACGGACGCAACAAAAAACAGAAGTTTTTTTAAGCTCGTATAGAAATACGCAAAATTTAGCAAATTTTGAGAACTTTGTTTTATATATAATATACATGTTAATGGAGGTCAAAGGATAACTATTCTTAGTAGACTTATGAAACATAAAAATTATCTCTTATCTTTTTTTAAATAGATATAGCACGAATACGGACGCGACATCATGGACGCGACAAATTTTTCCACAGTAGTAAAATACAGTAAAGATGTTCGTTATAAATTTTAATAAAAATACATCATAATAAATTGAATTCAAGTTACATAGCAGTCATACTAATCAAAATAAAAAAAAAAAAAGTTATAAGCTTTTAGAGTGCTTTATTTTAATGTTTTTCTTCATTTTTGGTGGACCTTTTTTGGGAGATGCCCATATGTCATTTCTTTGTCATTTGTCATATGTCATTTCTTTGTCATATGTCATATCATATATCTTATGCACAACCATTTATGAACGTTCACCATATTTATGAACGCTCATAAAATCAAGCCCTAATTATACTTATTAGGTTGTTTTCAACAGAATTACACGCATTGACAATGTATTAGTCATGAATATAAAAAAGCTATTACATACTTTTGGAGCTCAAATACATATAATCTACACTCCTTTTGATAACATACAGTGGCTTGTGCACTATATCTCTTTGCAAGTCTTTCAGTTTAATTAACATAAGTATTGCATACTTTTAGGCATAAATTTGTGGTGTCCTTAGAAAAATTCAACATACATTTGCTTAGAATGTGTCCTCAAAAGCAACTTGATGCCTATTAAGGATTTATTATTTACAACTTCTACAGCTTTTTGACATTTTTGAGTGTCGGTTGGATACAAGCTGGCTGGAACACATGAATAACTTACCTTAAATCCAAAATAATTTTATGTCCTGCTGCTGAGTTCACGTAAATCCTTTTCGACAACTTCATGAATTATAAAATTAATTCCTGTATATGAAGCAACGCAGGAGCTGATGGCATATCTATGCCTGTCACAAAAAAAAACAATATTATTGCAAATATATGTAGTAAGGATTTGAAGAAAATTTAATTCATATCGTTTTTCATAAGAATTTATGCACGTTCCAGCCGTTGCTTAAGTATAATTTTACAAATTGAACTAATTTATAAATCATAAACATTTCAGCAACCCATAGGCAGCCGGCGGGGTCAACTTGGCACACATAATTTTGAATTTCTAATCAGCAACTTAAGCTTAGCCATTAAATGCGGCGCACGAAAGAGCAAAAGAGTCCTTTTGCAATAATGCGATTGTTCTTCTTGCTATCTTTCCTTTTTTTTTTGTTTTTCTTTTACTTGTTGTTTTTCATTTTTGGTTGCTTTTGCTGGCAACATAGCACTGATATTAAATAATTCCTCTGGGTTTCATTGTGTTTTATGTTTGTTTTTCTTTTTTTTGTTTTATTTTGTTGTTTCCTCATAGTATACGCTTCATTATTCGATCAATATAGAAAGCAGTCAGTTTCAGAACGAATGCAGGATTCAGCAGCATGATTATGAAGCGCTGAAAAAAAGGATAATATTTATATTTATGTCGCTTGAATTATTTGTCTGAGTTGCTAACCTGCGTTGCGGAAAATCTTCAAAATGCCCTGAGAACCAGAAAGGATACAAAATGGCTACTTTGAGAGTCCTTTTGCGTGCTACATATATTAACTTCTTTGCAGCAGACAGCGCCTTGAAAAATAAATTTAGCGCATAATCGGGATTTATTAAGGCTGTTTCTGTTGTTGCTTTTGCTGTTTTATGTTTGTTGTGGCTTCCCTTTTTTTTTTTTGTATCTCCCATGCGTATCCTAAATCTAAATCCACATAACAGCTGTCAATTAAAAAACAAAAAAAAAAGAGATCATTTCCGGCCAATTCATCTGTCCATATTACCAGCTCAGCATGAGGTCTGTTAAGTGCTTCTACGAATTTTGTGGGCAAACTTGAATGGTTTTTGAGGATAATGAAGGACAAACAGACCAGAATGAATTGGCAAATTAATGAAGATTAACACCAGACGAGTGAGTCGAAAAGAGTCTGGGAATTAAAATGAAGGCTTTGCATTAAATAAGAAGGATTTTGCAAAGGATACGTTGACACTTTTTAATCAAGAAATGAATAAGAAATGAAGCAAGGAAAATGTCGCAACAGAAGTGAAAGTGGAAGAAAACTACAAGGTTAATATAAAATAATAATAATAATAATAATAAACAGAATATAAGTATTTTGAAAACAAGCATAAGAGTAAGTGGAGATACGATATAAGAAGGATATGTCAAAAGAAATCTATATAATTAATAGGCTAAGGTTTTTTTTGTGACTTCAACTCCTCCCAGACCAATGGACCGATTCTATCGATTTAGATGTCATTAAATCAGGTTTAGGCTGTATATGTGCAAACCACTTTTAAAAATTGTGATTTCACTTCAGGGGGTTCCCAACCTTTTAAAACAGAAATAAAATTTTTGTACAAAAATCCGTTATTTTATCGATTTGAAATTTAGTTTGAGAAGAGCTTATGAATTGATCGAATTTGAGTTTTTTTCAAAACTAAAAATTTTTAACCAAAATTATCTTTTATGCATTCCTCAAATGTCAATTGTCCGAAAAATGCAGTTCCAAAATAAAAAATTCCACTTTCCGAGCAAACAACTCAGTCAAATTTCAACGGTTGTCAAAATTTTTTTGTTTTTCTAAATTTTTGTTCAATTTTCTTTGAAATGTGTTGACAATTACAGTAATTATCTTACCAAATGTATTTTTAATGAATTTTCTTAATATTTTCTTTAGTTGTTTAACGTGTATTTTTATCAAACGCCAAGACGGAGAAAAAAACTCTCTGAAATTTAAAGTTCTCTATTTGGAAGCAAATATCTCTGCCACTTTTTAAAAAATTTAATTTATTTCTTTTTTGTATTTAATTGCAATTAATTGACTTTAAAATAATAACAAACTTTTTACCGTTACTTTATGATTTATATTTTAATCATTGCCTTTAAAAAGAGTCCAATAAAATGAATGTTTTCTCAAAAAATGTATTAAAAATTGTTTTTGTTGTAAAAATAAAAAAATTTAAAATTTGCATTTTTTATTTTCTTTCATTGTATGTAGTTTATTTAAGACGAATTTGTTTTTGTTTGACAGAAAAATTAATAAATACTATGTGTCATCGAAAAAACAAGGCTACCCCCTATGGTTTTTTGCTCGAAATTTTTTTTTTTTAAAATGTTGTTCTTATAATTTTTAAATCTTCAACAAGCTTCAAAAACAATATATTTGAAAAAAATTTCATTATAGCTACAACCAATTAAAAGTTATAGCCACGAATCTGTTTTAATCATCCTGCTTATCTATATAATTAATAGGCTAAGGTTTTTTTTGTGACTTCAACTCCTCCCAGACCAATGGACCGATTCTATCGATTTAGATGTCATTAAATCAGGTTTAGGCTGTATATGTGCAAACCACTTTTAAAAATTGTGATTTCACTTCAGGGGGTTCCCAACCTTTTAAAACAGAAATAAAATTTTTGTACAAAAATCCGTTATTTTATCGATTTGAAATTTAGTTTGAGAAGAGCTTATGAATTGATCGAATTTGAGTTTTTTTCAAAACTAAAAATTTTTAACCAAAATTATCTTTTATGCATTCCTCAAATGTCAATTGTCCGAAAAATGCAGTTCCAAAATAAAAAATTCCACTTTCCGAGCAAACAACTCAGTCAAATTTCAACGGTTGTCAAAATTTTTTTGTTTTTCTAAATTTTTGTTCAATTTTCTTTGAAATGTGTTGACAATTACAGTAATTATCTTACCAAATGTATTTTTAATGAATTTTCTTAATATTTTCTTTAGTTGTTTAACGTGTATTTTTATCAAACGCCAAGACGGAGAAAAAAACTCTCTGAAATTTAAAGTTCTCTATTTGGAAGCAAATATCTCTGCCACTTTTTAAAAAATTTAATTTATTTCTTTTTTGTATTTAATTGCAATTAATTGACTTTAAAATAATAACAAACTTTTTACCGTTACTTTATGATTTATATTTTAATCATTGCCTTTAAAAAGAGTCCAATAAAATGAATGTTTTCTCAAAAAATGTATTAAAAATTGTTTTTGTTGTAAAAATAAAAAAATTTAAAATTTGCATTTTTTATTTTCTTTCATTGTATGTAGTTTATTTAAGACGAATTTGTTTTTGTTTGACAGAAAAATTAATAAATACTATGTGTCATCGAAAAAACAAGGCTACCCCCTATGGTTTTTTGCTCGAAATTTTTTTTTTTTAAAATGTTGTTCTTATAATTTTTAAATCTTCAACAAGCTTCAAAAACAATATATTTGAAAAAAATTTCATTATAGCTACAACCAATTAAAAGTTATAGCCACGAATCTGTTTTAATCATCCTGCTTATCTATATAATTAATAGGCTAAGGTTTTTTTTGTGACTTCAACTCCTCCCAGACCAATGGACCGATTCTATCGATTTAGATGTCATTAAATCAGGTTTAGGCTGTATATGTGCAAACCACTTTTAAAAATTGTGATTTCACTTCAGGGGGTTCCCAACCTTTTAAAACAGAAATAAAATTTTTGTACAAAAATCCGTTATTTTATCGATTTGAAATTTAGTTTGAGAAGAGCTTATGAATTGATCGAATTTGAGTTTTTTTCAAAACTAAAAATTTTTAACCAAAATTATCTTTTATGCATTCCTCAAATGTCAATTGTCCGAAAAATGCAGTTCCAAAATAAAAAATTCCACTTTCCGAGCAAACAACTCAGTCAAATTTCAACGGTTGTCAAAATTTTTTTGTTTTTCTAAATTTTTGTTCAATTTTCTTTGAAATGTGTTGACAATTACAGTAATTATCTTACCAAATGTATTTTTAATGAATTTTCTTAATATTTTCTTTAGTTGTTTAACGTGTATTTTTATCAAACGCCAAGACGGAGAAAAAAACTCTCTGAAATTTAAAGTTCTCTATTTGGAAGCAAATATCTCTGCCACTTTTTAAAAAATTTAATTTATTTCTTTTTTGTATTTAATTGCAATTAATTGACTTTAAAATAATAACAAACTTTTTACCGTTACTTTATGATTTATATTTTAATCATTGCCTTTAAAAAGAGTCCAATAAAATGAATGTTTTCTCAAAAAATGTATTAAAAATTGTTTTTGTTGTAAAAATAAAAAAATTTAAAATTTGCATTTTTTATTTTCTTTCATTGTATGTAGTTTATTTAAGACGAATTTGTTTTTGTTTGACAGAAAAATTAATAAATACTATGTGTCATCGAAAAAACAAGGCTACCCCCTATGGTTTTTTGCTCGAAATTTTTTTTTTTTAAAATGTTGTTCTTATAATTTTTAAATCTTCAACAAGCTTCAAAAACAATATATTTGAAAAAAATTTCATTATAGCTACAACCAATTAAAAGTTATAGCCACGAATCTGTTTTAATCATCCTGCTTATCTATATAATTAATAGGCTAAGGTTTTTTTTGTGACTTCAACTCCTCCCAGACCAATGGACCGATTCTATCGATTTAGATGTCATTAAATCAGGTTTAGGCTGTATATGTGCAAACCACTTTTAAAAATTGTGATTTCACTTCAGGGGGTTCCCAACCTTTTAAAACAGAAATAAAATTTTTGTACAAAAATCCGTTATTTTATCGATTTGAAATTTAGTTTGAGAAGAGCTTATGAATTGATCGAATTTGAGTTTTTTTCAAAACTAAAAATTTTTAACCAAAATTATCTTTTATGCATTCCTCAAATGTCAATTGTCCGAAAAATGCAGTTCCAAAATAAAAAATTCCACTTTCCGAGCAAACAACTCAGTCAAATTTCAACGGTTGTCAAAATTTTTTTGTTTTTCTAAATTTTTGTTCAATTTTCTTTGAAATGTGTTGACAATTACAGTAATTATCTTACCAAATGTATTTTTAATGAATTTTCTTAATATTTTCTTTAGTTGTTTAACGTGTATTTTTATCAAACGCCAAGACGGAGAAAAAAACTCTCTGAAATTTAAAGTTCTCTATTTGGAAGCAAATATCTCTGCCACTTTTTAAAAAATTTAATTTATTTCTTTTTTGTATTTAATTGCAATTAATTGACTTTAAAATAATAACAAACTTTTTACCGTTACTTTATGATTTATATTTTAATCATTGCCTTTAAAAAGAGTCCAATAAAATGAATGTTTTCTCAAAAAATGTATTAAAAATTGTTTTTGTTGTAAAAATAAAAAAATTTAAAATTTGCATTTTTTATTTTCTTTCATTGTATGTAGTTTATTTAAGACGAATTTGTTTTTGTTTGACAGAAAAATTAATAAATACTATGTGTCATCGAAAAAACAAGGCTACCCCCTATGGTTTTTTGCTCGAAATTTTTTTTTTTAAAATGTTGTTCTTATAATTTTTAAATCTTCAACAAGCTTCAAAAACAATATATTTGAAAAAAATTTCATTATAGCTACAACCAATTAAAAGTTATAGCCACGAATCTGTTTTAATCATCCTGCTTATCTATATAATTAATAGGCTAAGGTTTTTTTTGTGACTTCAACTCCTCCCAGACCAATGGACCGATTCTATCGATTTAGATGTCATTAAATCAGGTTTAGGCTGTATATGTGCAAACCACTTTTAAAAATTGTGATTTCACTTCAGGGGGTTCCCAACCTTTTAAAACAGAAATAAAATTTTTGTACAAAAATCCGTTATTTTATCGATTTGAAATTTAGTTTGAGAAGAGCTTATGAATTGATCGAATTTGAGTTTTTTTCAAAACTAAAAATTTTTAACCAAAATTATCTTTTATGCATTCCTCAAATGTCAATTGTCCGAAAAATGCAGTTCCAAAATAAAAAATTCCACTTTCCGAGCAAACAACTCAGTCAAATTTCAACGGTTGTCAAAATTTTTTTGTTTTTCTAAATTTTTGTTCAATTTTCTTTGAAATGTGTTGACAATTACAGTAATTATCTTACCAAATGTATTTTTAATGAATTTTCTTAATATTTTCTTTAGTTGTTTAACGTGTATTTTTATCAAACGCCAAGACGGAGAAAAAAACTCTCTGAAATTTAAAGTTCTCTATTTGGAAGCAAATATCTCTGCCACTTTTTAAAAAATTTAATTTATTTCTTTTTTGTATTTAATTGCAATTAATTGACTTTAAAATAATAACAAACTTTTTACCGTTACTTTATGATTTATATTTTAATCATTGCCTTTAAAAAGAGTCCAATAAAATGAATGTTTTCTCAAAAAATGTATTAAAAATTGTTTTTGTTGTAAAAATAAAAAAATTTAAAATTTGCATTTTTTATTTTCTTTCATTGTATGTAGTTTATTTAAGACGAATTTGTTTTTGTTTGACAGAAAAATTAATAAATACTATGTGTCATCGAAAAAACAAGGCTACCCCCTATGGTTTTTTGCTCGAAATTTTTTTTTTTTAAAATGTTGTTCTTATAATTTTTAAATCTTCAACAAGCTTCAAAAACAATATATTTGAAAAAAATTTCATTATAGCTACAACCAATTAAAAGTTATAGCCACGAATCTGTTTTAATCATCCTGCTTATCTATATAATTAATAGGCTAAGGTTTTTTTTGTGACTTCAACTCCTCCCAGACCAATGGACCGATTCTATCGATTTAGATGTCATTAAATCAGGTTTAGGCTGTATATGTGCAAACCACTTTTAAAAATTGTGATTTCACTTCAGGGGGTTCCCAACCTTTTAAAACAGAAATAAAATTTTTGTACAAAAATCCGTTATTTTATCGATTTGAAATTTAGTTTGAGAAGAGCTTATGAATTGATCGAATTTGAGTTTTTTTCAAAACTAAAAATTTTTAACCAAAATTATCTTTTATGCATTCCTCAAATGTCAATTGTCCGAAAAATGCAGTTCCAAAATAAAAAATTCCACTTTCCGAGCAAACAACTCAGTCAAATTTCAACGGTTTTCAAAAAAAAATTTTTTTTTGGGTTTTTTTATCGTTTTTTAATCTAAAGGTGTTATAAATCGATGTTGTAAGTGTTCTGTAAGTACCTTTTATTAATTTCTGAAATATCTCTTAGTATTATGTCTTAAATTTATTTTTCACTGCGTTGTTTTTTTAAATTAGTGAGTTTTATAGCTGGAAGAGTTAAGCTGCGATGTTTTCGAATAATTATAATGTTTGTCTCAGTAGTAATATAAGTGTAAGTCCATTTTCGTATTTTGAATGTTACATTAAAAAATTTAGTGTCAGATCATACGTTTCAAGTCAAACCATTCAGATAATGATCTTTTATATCATTATTGAGACTGAATATGTCGTTATTGAGTATAATAACTTCTTGAATAGAATATCATATATTAAACGTCTATAGTGTTTCTAACAGTTAATTTTTATTGAATTGCTCGAATTCGGGCAACAGGTTTACTAGTTATTATTAAACGAAGTTAAATATAAGAATGTATGGACAAATGATATATTTATTAGTGTTATAGTAAATTGAAGAAAACAAGCATGAAACAAAAATTCACAAATAAAAATATCGTCGACACAATTTATAAATACTGAATCGCAATATTGATAATAGTAAACACTTAAGGTTGCCGCCATGGTCATGCGTGTGAAGTGTGTGGCGTGCAAGCCAAAGGATCCCGAGTTCAAACTTGACATCAGGCATAAAGTTTTTTTTTTTTTTTAAGACATGTAGGTCCAGTTTCCGATCAATTGTATGCAAACATTTAATAACACACACAACACAATTGATCATAACGAGCTTAGCTGAAAGTCATTAAACTCCTAAAAAAACTTCAAGTGGCCAATTGATTTTTTTAGGAGTTTAAAAAACGAATTCTTTCTAGCCGTTTTACTACAATTTTGTTGACAGTGGTCAAAATTCTTGTGTCCAGCGTCCGACTTTTGCTGACTTTGTCTGTTTTTTTTTTTGACTTTATAATAATTCGGGCATAAAAGAATCACACGTCTTCAGTTTTTCTGCTTTTAAACACAACATTTCATTTCGCCTTTTTTACTTTTTACAATATTTTTCTTTTGACGCAAATTTTAAAAGTTTTTGGCATATCAAAGTATATTTTTAAATTTTTTTTTAATGATTTCATTATCTAGTCTTTATAGTGGCAACTTTCTCTTATTATTTATATTTTTGTTTCTAATTAATAAATAACCTTTTATAATATTAGCCTTTTTTGCTTTTTCTCAATGAAGGATAAACGACACACACACCCTAAAATCTTGAGTTTCTGATTTCAAACTCTATGGAACAAATTTTTCTAATTCATTAATTGTTTAACTTTTTAACAACGGTTCGATAAAAAAAAATGCAATAAAAGCCTTTTTGGTTTGTATTAATCTCCACTTTGCACATTTTAACTTTTTTTAGTAACACAATATCAGGGCCCTGCTTATGACATATGAAATAAATTAAAGTGAAATAAAAATCAAATTTGTACGGTTGGATTAAAATAATTTTTAATTTCAGAGATCCTATCTGCTTTTTTTTATGTCATGGTATTAAGTATTTTGTATTTGGTATTTGGTATTTGGTATTTGGTATTTGGTATTTGGTATTTGGTATTTGGTATTTGGTATTTGGTATTTGGTATTTGGTATTTGGTATTTGGTATTTGGTATTTGGTATTTGGTATTTGGTATTTGGTATTTGGTATTTGGTATTTGGTATTTGGTATTTGGTATTTGGTATTTGGTATTTGGTATTTGGTATTTGGTATTTGGTATTTGGTATTTGGTATTTGGTATTTGGTATTTGGTATTTGGTATTTGGTATTTGGTATTTGGTATTTGGTATTTGGTATTTGGTATTTGGTATTTGGTATTTGGTATTTGGTATTTGGTATTTGGTATTTGGTATTTGGTATTTGGTATTTGGTATTTGGTATTTGGTATTTGGTATTTGGTATTTGGTATTTGGTATTTGGTATTTGGTATTTGGTATTTGGTATTTGGTATTTGGTATTTGGTATTTGGTATTTGGTATTTGGTATTTGGTATTTGGTATTTGGTATTTGGTATTTGGTATTTGGTATTTGGTATTTGGTATTTGGTATTTGGTATTTGGTATTTGGTATTTGGTATTTGGTATTTGGTATTTGGTATTTGGTATTTGGTATTTGGTATTTGGTATTTGGTATTTGGTATTTGGTATTTGGTATTTGGTATTTGGTATTTGGTATTTGGTATTTGGTATTTGGTATTTGGTATTTGGTATTTGGTATTTGGTATTTGGTATTTGGTATTTGGTATTTGGTATTTGGTATTTGGTATTTGGTATTTGGTATTTGGTATTTGGTATTTGGTATTTGGTATTTGGTATTTGGTATTTGGTATTTGGTATTTGGTATTTGGTATTTGGTATTTGGTATTTGGTATTTGGTATTTGGTATTTGGTATTTGGTATTTGGTATTTGGTATTTGGTATTTGGTATTTGGTATTTGGTATTTGGTATTTGGTATTTGGTATTTGGTATTTGGTATTTGGTATTTGGTATTTGGTATTTGGTATTTGGTATTTGGTATTTGGTATTTGGTATTTGGTATTTGGTATTTGGTATTTGGTATTTGGTATTTGGTATTTGGTATTTGGTATTTGGTATTTGGTATTTGGTATTTGGTATTTGGTATTTGGTATTTGGTATTTGGTATTTGGTATTTGGTATTTGGTATTTGGTATTTGGTATTTGGTATTTGGTATTTGGTATTTGGTATTTGGTATTTGGTATTTGGTATTTGGTATTTGGTATTTGGTATTTGGTATTTGGTATTTGGTATTTGGTATTTGGTATTTGGTATTTGGTATTTGGTATTTGGTATTTGGTATTTGGTATTTGGTATTTGGTATTTGGTATTTGGTATTTGGTATTTGGTATTTGGTATTTGGTATTTGGTATTTGGTATTTGGTATTTGGTATTTGGTATTTGGTATTTGGTATTTGGTATTTGGTATTTGGTATTTGGTATTTGGTATTTGGTATTTGGTATTTGGTATTTGGTATTTGGTATTTGGTATTTGGTATTTGGTATTTGGTATTTGGTATTTGGTATTTGGTATTTGGTATTTGGTATTTGGTATTTGGTATTTGGTATTTGGTATTTGGTATTTGGTATTTGGTATTTGGTATTTGGTATTTGGTATTTGGTATTTGGTATTTGGTATTTGGTATTTGGTATTTGGTATTTGGTATTTGGTATTTGGTATTTGGTATTTGGTATTTGGTATTGTCACTGTCACTGTCACTGTCACTGTCACTGTCATTGTCACTGTTACTGTCACTGTCACTGTCACTGTCACTGTCACTGTCACTGTCACTGTCACTGTCACTGTCACTGTCACTGTCACTGTCACTGTCACTGTCACTGTCACTGTCACTGTCACTGTCACTGTCACTGTCACTGTCACTGTCACTGTCACTGTCACTGTCACTGTCACTGTCACTGTCACTGTCACTGTCACTGTCACTGTCACTGTCACTGTCACTGTCACTGTCACTGTCACTGTCACTGTCACTGTCACTGTCACTGTCACTGTCACTGTCACTGTCACTGTCACTGTCACTGTCACTGTCACTGTCACTGTCACTGTCACTGTCACTGTCACTGTCACTGTCACTGTCACTGTCACTGTCACTGTCACTGTCACTGTCACTGTCACTGTCACTGTCACTGTCACCGTCACTGTCACTGTCACTGTCACTGTCACTGTCACTGTCACTGTCACTGTCACTGTCACTGTCACTGTCACTGTCACTGTCACTGTCACTGTCACTGTCACTGTCACTGTCACTGTCACTGTCACTGTCACTGTCACTGTCACTGTCACTGTCACTGTCACTGTCACTGTCATTGTCATTGTCATTGTCATTGTCATTGTCATTGTCATTGCCATTTCCATTTGCATTGCCATTGTCATTGCCATTGCCATTTCCATTGTCATTGTTATTGTCATTGTTGCTGTCACTGAAAATTTGCTCGTATAATTTAAATAAAAATTTGAAAAGCAGCTTAAGATAATTGAGTTAAGATATTGAGCTAAGATATTTAAAATATCATGCATTGATATTGTATTTGTGTTATATTATTAGCTTTATATGCAGTCTAATGGCTATCTTGCCATCTTCATTTAATAGTATTAAAGGCTTTAAACCATTTCTCTACCTGAATGCTGCCTCATTTCTCTTCCATTTAAGCTCTTCTTCTTAGAATTTTAATCTGAAAATGATCTACATGCTCATCATGCATAACGCTCAACTTTTGCAGAAGCTTACAAAGACGTCTTCTATTTTTAATTATTGTCTTCAAATGTATTTTAAGACAAATAGAACGAATATCTTGATCTGAAATTAACAGGAATTATAAGCATTTCTTGCTACTCTCAATGAAGAATCGAAGGATATTCATTCATTCATGTCTTGGTCATGTCAATAATCATCAAATTCAATAATTTTCAGCATCGACAACACCAACAACAACAACACCAACAACAACAAAACCAACAACAACAACAACAACAACACCAACAACAATAACAACAACAACTAATTTATATTGAATATTTTACAATAGGTCGAGCTATCTCACCCATCTCATCTACTGCAATTATCAAGCTTATAACATTTTGAGGTCTGCAAACTGAAAATATTTGTCTACGCCGATTATGGTCTTGTTAATGAAAACTCATCGCTAGCGAATCACGGATAAAGGCTTTGAAACACACCACCCACGTTTTAAGTCTGCGGCATCAATAGTGCGTTCAACCTGAATTTGATGAAATTTCTGTAATTAGTTTCTTGCTGGTACAGCACTTTATGTTCGACGTCATTGATTTTGGGTTAAAATTAATTTGAAGAGGGTGTCGATTTATTCACCCCAATCAAAAAATACAAGCTTGTAGAATGTTATGTTATTCACTCTGCCAACAAGGCTAACAAAAAGCAGTGATTATCTTGTTATGCATTGAAAATTAGCATTAATTTGTGTAAAAAGCAAAAACAAAATTAAGATTAAATGGGTGAACAAACTAAAACGTACACAAAGGTTTACATGCGTCACCAGGCTTGCAGTTACTTGAAACGAGTTGGTTTTAGAAAACTATACAAATTTATTTAAATTGAAAGGCGGTAATGTTAAAGTTATTAGAGCACATGTCAATTTGGCATTTAAATAATGAACTAACTTTTTTTATTTTACCGCTAGCCGTTTAGTTTGGAAGTTTTCTGCACAGAACTACGATTATGAACTGGGTTTTTAAAAAATTTAAATGTCTGCCGCAAGATAGAAAGCGCTACACAAAAGTGATGCGGAAAGGGTTTGTATATCGAAAGAGTTCTCGCGGATTTTTTTGTGTTTTTTTTTTTTTGGAAAATAGTGTTACAATTTAAGATTTTCGTGATTTTTGCCTGAGAGACACATTTTCAAAAATACATAACTTCCAGTTGTTTTCATTTTGACGATAAAAGAATGCATTTTAAGAAAAAAATAGCTCCAAAAAAAATTTATAAAAAATTTCATGTATGCATCTCATACATGAACACTCATTAAAATCTCAAATCATAAATAACTGTAATCTTAAAAAAAAAGTCTCTTAATATGTATATTAGACAAGCGTCGTGCTTCGTGCCCTAAATCACTCAAACTGTTAAAAAATATTATTGCTAGCTATGCTTTTAAAAACCTATTCAGCCTGAACAAGAACCTGTTCTAAGATTAAGCATTGACAATTTTAGTACATGAAGACTAGCGTCATTTTCCTCAACTACCATACATCAAACTGTACATTATTATGTCATACTATTACAATGCTTCTTAAGTCCCATTCAACAGCTGAACCAGAATCTATGCAGTCTGACTCCGCACCTTATAACGCTCAAAATGTTCATTCTTGCTAATAAAAGGCTTCTTATGTACGAAAAAATTGGCAGCCTGAAAGTATGCACGCAAAATTTATTTGATATTAATTAGCAACGACACATTGACGACGAGTGCAACAAAACAAGATTCGAGGGGAATGTAAAAATGTTGTCATATCATCTGCAACTTAATTATTTTGAATAAGACCCATCGTAGGATGTGCTTTTATAGTAGTTTTGATAAAAAACAAGTGTTATGAATAAGAATTCAAAGCATTACATTACAATTTCCATAAAATTCAACTAAAATCAATTTAAAACGTTGCAAATTATGTTATTTATACAAAATAAAAAATGTCTCAATATATTGATTAAACATAGCTTAAGGAATGCTCAAATAATATTTTTAGCAAACACAAAAAAACAAGACAGTAAACATCAGTATCGCATACCCGTCGTACTTCAAATACATAGAAAATAAAGCATTTTTTCTTGAAAAAAAAAGAACAAATTCGGTATCAAAACAATATCTTATTTATTACTGAATAGCACTAATGCAACAAATGGCTAAAAATATTTCTTTTAATCGTTGATACAAGATAAAATTATTGATTAGCTAACATATTATTAATACCACAAAAAAAAAATCTATTAATAAAACTCACATTTTGGACACATTCAAGCGACCATAACATTCTATATTAATTCACATTTTTCTCTTATCTCTTTTTCTTCTCAGAATTTTCTTCCACTTCACGTTGCCTCCTGATAAGATTATTATTTTGATTTCAACCACTCAATTTTGTGTGGGCTCAATATCCTAACTAGCTATATTGAGTACTTCGTGCGTCATTTATTATATTTTTGAAGATCATTGCTTTGACAAGCCACCGCATTACTTTAACTTGATGCTTTGACAGACACTCACCACACTTTTGATTGGTGGTTGCAGTATTCATGCTTCATCTGATACACCGTCATCTCACTCTCTTGTCTTTGCGGCGAATAAGTCGCTTCTAATCATTTCACGCTTTAATTTTAAGCATTCTTGTTTACTCGCTGTTCATCATTGATGGAAGACAACATATTTTTCTCAAGTGGTCTTATGTTGTTTTGTATGATGTTTTTTGTTGTTTGTTGTTGGTGTTGGTGTTGTTATGACGTCGTTTGTTAGTTTAGTTTATTCTGTCAAGTTTAGACGGTGTGTTTGTTTCGTCATTCAAAACACGTATGCACTGGCCGAGTTCTGTAAAAACCAATCTCTGGTCAAACTCAGAAGCCATTTGTTAGCAACACAGGCATTGATAATTGGGCCACATCACAATAACTTAGACAAGGAAATTATTGTTCATTTGAACTTTAATGATGATATGCACATAATCGTATCTGACTGCTATGAAGCTGCATTTTTAAATTGGTCAGTTAATTCTTTATGTTTTTGAATCGGTTTAACCAAATATAGTTAAAACAAGTAAAGAAAGTCTAAAGTCGGTCTAAGCCGACTATGAAATACCCTAAACCTACTCTTCCAAAAAAGATAATATTATTGAAAATGACCGTCTCCGTGGGCGGATGGATGAAGCCTATATTTTATATGAAAAATTTATACATACCAAGTTTTTTTCCTGTAGCTCACAGTTAATGCCTTTATTATGCTTTCGCTATGGAAGTTGGGCGTGTTCAATGACGGATTACTCACAATTTTTGAACACACCTTAGTTTTGGAATAAAATACATACATACCAAATTTCATCTCTCTATGGCAAACATAATCTTATTTATTCAGTTTTAAACTTTTTGGGTTGTATGGGAGGTAGGCGTGTCCATGGGCGGATGACGTCCATTTTTCCAAACCATCTTTTTTTTTGTCATAAAAAACATATGTGCCAAATTTTATCTCTGTAATTAAACAGAGGCTTATTTATAGTGCTTTCAATTTTTGGGTTGTATGGAAGGTAGGCGTGTCCGTGAGCGAAAGACACCCATTTTTCGAAGACATCTTTGTGTTGGTATAAAACACGTACACACCAAATTTTATTGTTGTAGGTTCATTATAAGGTTATTTATGCAGTTTTCAATTTTTGCGTTGTATGGGAGGTAGACGTGTCCGTGGGCGTATGATGTCCATTTTTCCAAACCGTCTTTTTTTTGTTATAAAAAACACACGTGACAAATTTTATCTGTGTAAGTTAAACAGAGGCGTATTTATTGCGTTTTCAATTTTTGGGTTGTATGGGAGGTGGGCGTGTCTGTGGGCGGATGGCACCCATTTTTCGAAGACATCTTTATGTTGATACAAAACACAAACATACCAAATTTTGTTATTGTAGGTTTATTATGAGCTTATTTATGCAGTTTTCAATTTTTGCTTTGTATGGAAGGTAGGCGTGTCCGTGGGTGGATTCCAAAAATATTCAATATTGCAGATTCTTGGGTTCATGTGACCATGTGTACCAAGTTTCATCCAATTATCTCAACTCCTTCTTCTTATCCTGTGTATACGGACAACACACAGACGGAAAGGCGGAAGGACGGACGGACGGACGGACATGGATAGCTCGACTCACGTGGTGACGCTGATCAAGAATATATATATACTTTTATATACCGGACTCGCTTCGTTCTGTGCGATACAAACGTTTGGACAAAGTTAATATACCCTGACCTTTCAGGTTTCGGGTATAACTAGTAAAAATCCGCCCCACAGAGTTTTTTTCAATTTAAGCGTGCCAAAAGTCCATAAAACAAAAATTTGAATTTAAAAAAAGGACATATTTTCTCATACCTCTATGCCAACTCTATGTAGCTATCCTATTGCCATTCCTTTTAGCTAAAAGAAAAATTTTACTCCAATTACGTCATCTAGCGGTAAAACATGCGGACGTCGCACAAAATGGCCGTGTAGTTTATTTAATGGCCTTTAATCAAGAAGGACATGCAATTTTACACATATTTATTTAAAATTTTTTAAAAATTTTAATATTTTTTTTACAAAAATACGCCTACTTTTACGCCCACCTCCCATACAACTTCAATATAAAATATGGCCTAATTTCCATGATCTTAATTATATTAACTCAATTTTCACAAAACATTAATATTATAACTGTAGAATGTGCTCCTGATAATATGAACTTTATCCGCTATTTTTTACACCCACCTCCCATACAACTGATATTTTAAAAATGTCATATCTTCTGTAAATTTGCTACTAGAATATTTATTTTGCGAAAAAATGTATATAACATATTAAATGCTGTTTTGACAATATGAAGAAAATCCGCCCACTTCAACGCCCACCCCCCATACAACTCCAATACAAAAACTTTTACAGTTTCACTCTATTTCATTTATTAACAACTCATTTATTAAAAGATAGGCTGCCATGAGCCCTCACTTTGAGTTGCAAAATCATGGAAGTGGGACATAAAATCTGGTTATTGTACCTGCGTATCCGTAGCAAATGATATAAAACATACTGTTAACACGGAGATAGTCAATAAACCTGGTATAGCAACTGATAATTACTGGCATGAATAAAAATCTGATATTCTCAATGGATGTATGAGAATTAGTGATGATAAATAAATTTCCAACGATAGGGTCTATATTTGCCGGAATAAAAAGTGGTTAAAAAGAATGGTCATGGAAGTTAAGGAGTATTATAATGGAGGTTATCAAGATGTATTGAAATTCAAGGAGCATAATAGACCCTGTGTTCGAGCATGCTATCATTGTGGTAATGTTGTATGCTGGCTGATCAAGTTTTCTAATTTAATTTAGATAAGGCGATCAGTTTTGGAATAAAACAAGGGTTACATTCTTAACTGGTAGTATCCGAGACATTCAACAGGTTTGGCTGTACTTTAGCACTTTATGTCTGCAATTTGTTTATTCATTTCCAAGTCATAGCAAATACCCAACGAGTGTCTAACGATATAGTATACCGGGATACTAAGATAAGCTTGCTTATCAAGTCATGTGTGCTTAAACTATCAATTCATGTCTGGTTTTTGTTGGAAGCTCATTCCAAGATGGAAACCCTTTCGCCGGGAGTCTATCGTGGGCTGGCCCTTCGGGGAGTTTCGTGCTGGCTGTGGTAAGCTTAATGTCGCAAGCTATACAACGCGTTGGCGTGGCGTTACGTCTCAGTACAACCCGGCTGTCATATCCTATATGCAATAGATTTTCGGTCGGTCTAGCTCCTTACCAATGGAGGTGAATTGAATTTAATCTCAAATTTAATGTTCACAAATTGGTACTGGAGAATCGGTGGATGAGTAAAGTGTTTATGGCAGAATTGGCAAACGGCGCCTTGTCCATACTAAGCTATTAATACTTGAAAATTCGAGTCCTTAGGGCACTGGTCATATCCGGAAAATAATTTATTTTATATGGCTATAATGGCGATCGAATTCTGTATGATATGATTGAAAAGAAGGGTTGCTCAGTAGAAATCTTGGGTGCTGAATGCCTGGAAACTGGTCGATAAATTTAATTATATTCCAAAAACCATTGGATTTGAGAAAGCAACTCCGAATAGATATGTCGGCCCTATGGTCCTACACACCGGCAGTTTTGATGTATGTGAGTCCTGAGAACGCATCTGTTGAGAGTTGATTTCGAAAGTCAATGACTCCTCGCCATGGGGCAAGTAGAATTAGACCGAAAGGTAGGTATAAACACTCGACTAATGCTTCGCACTCAACTAATAATCTAACTGGAAATCATAAATGTTGGTTTTTTTGCTCAAAATATATTGTTAAAAAAAATTTTCTTGTCAAATTTTTTTAATTTTTTTTTTTAATTTACATAATGTTTTTTCTGAGAGAAAAAATTCTTATTAGGTACATTCGGTGTATAGTTTATAAGTGACAAGCTTTTGAATATGAATAGAAAACTATCACATACTTCAACTTTGCGCTGCTCTGTATAGAAAACAAATGGAGATATTTGCAGGAAATTTTCCACACATGACCTTTAGACAGTTTTTAACAATATGTCTAACAAAAATCATCAAAATCGGAGAGTAGGTCCAAATAGATTTATTATCTCTGTGAACACTGTGTGCGTCGTTACCTTGTATTCTTTCATCCATGCTCTAGAAATATGCCAAATTCAAGCAAGCACTACTTTTTACATAAGAAATATTTTACAATATTTTAAATTGTGTTGTAATATTTGATTAATATTTAATTTAATTGCATACAAAAAAAAAATAAAATAGGGGCAAAAAAATTTTAAAAGAATTCATAGAAAAAGTTTTTTAAAAAAAATATTTTTTAAATCATTTTCAGCAAGATATATCTTACAGTGTACAGCATTATTCAACTTAGAAATTATAATTTTGTTAATATTTAGTGTTTAAGAAGTAAATTTAAAGAAAATTCCACTGCGATTTTGTGAATGTTTAATAAATGTTCTATTTTTATTTTTTCGTCCGTAACAGCTTCGATATGGAGACCAATGCAAGCACAACCTTCAGTGTTCATTTCACTTCGTTTAAATTTTGCAAATCACTTCTTAACGGTTGAACCAATTATCCGACAAAGGTCACATTTTTACGCGTGTCGTTTGAAGGTTGGTACCAACTTCGAATCATGTGAATCCTTCTAACGCCATTTATGTGTCAGCCTTTGAACTTTTCAGCTCAACTTTTACATATCGCACACTAAATACAAAACAGTCACAACTCGAAATTTTTTATATCGAATTTATATTATAAATCAATTTATAAAACACTTATCTGACTATATTTTTCGTTATTTTCTTCATTAATTGGAAGAATGAAGTTTTTGTGTTAAATGAAAATTGTTTTTTTTCTGCAGTTTCAACCAAAGAGTTTTATTTTTCGCTTTTCCTGAAAAGTCATGTTTTTTGAATTGTGACTGTTTTGTATTTAGTGTCGATATGCTAGAGACTCATGCGTTTTTTTCTCTTATCTCATGTACAGTTCTTGGACTCCACGTCTTTGGTTATGCAGTTTTATACATACAAATTATGAACGATGCATGCTTTTTGGTATTTTTTCATAGTCATTTTTCATTTTGTACATATATTTTACGAACTTTAAGCACTAGGCTCATGAAATATTCATGTTCTCTTTTATTCGTTTTGAACATTGATATCATGAATAGTTTATGCGACTCATATAATTGTTTTTGGTAACTGGACCAAAGTTCTTGAATGCAATTCATAGGGATCAGTTAAAAATTCATAATTACAGTGTATTTTTATGATTCAGCACAGGAAACGCCAGTACTATGTCATTATCATGGTTAATTTATGGCTATTTATGGTTGCAACTAATAATTTCCTGCCTTAATTGTTATATTAACGAACTGAGGGAACTTAAATAATGCACCGAATTTTCAAAATATGCAACCGAGTTACGTTAGAGAGAAGGACGCAACCAAAAAGCAACAAGCTGTGTCACTTTTAAAATGTATCGGTTTTTGGGATTTTCTTGGTATAAGCATAAAAAGAAGCATAGTCATAATAAATTTAACTCCGACAAAATTATTGTTTTGGACTCTGAAGCAGCTATGTTTATTCACGTGAAGTTAACTAAGAAATCTGTTCCTCATGTTATAAATTCATAATTTCTCTAAATAGTTGTTTTATTTTAATTGCTCAATAGTAGATAAAATTTAAGATTCTTTTAAAACTAAACTCGGCTTAATTTTAGTATTGTTTTAACTGCAGCATTTAAATCTGCCTTAAATATAGCGCCTAACCTCCGTTTCAGTCAAATACATTTGCAACTTCAGCTTTTTTTTTCTCTCCTTATAAAAAATTAACAACACAACATGCAGCGATAGCATTTGAATTGTTTTGTTGCATGCGATTTGAAAGCGATTTGAAAGCGCTACGTATGCTACACTGCAACCACAAAATTGGTTCAACCTGTAACGCCCACACTTTTGCTATCATCATCGTCATCATCATCATCATTATCAACATCAACGATACCGTTATCAACACCATCACACCTATCCATAGCTTTACTTCCTACTACCCCGAACCACACTCGAACAACACATTCTGGCACAAAATATATTGCCTTCGAAGCAAATAAATATTTCAATGATCGCAGCGTGCAGCAACATTTGCCACAATTTATGCCCACCTGCAATGCTGTTGCTTCTGCTCCTGCTGCTGCTGTTGCTGCTGCTACGGCTTACAGTGGAAGCTTCATAAGGTGCGTGTGTAACGCAACACTAACACGGTCGGACAAACACTATTTAATGCCTCAACAACAGCAACATTATCGTGGGCGTTTTGTCACGATGCCATCACGTTATAGCAACATGCTGCAGTAGGGTTAAATAAATGGGCCACAATGTCAGTCGGTTAATCCATTTTCAATGGTGTTTATTTGCAAACAAAATTGACAAAGTAAAACAAGCACGTAAGTGTGTGTGTGCTTATTTTTTACCGTGTGTGTATACATTTAAAAAAAATGTGTCACCCTAAAGATCTCTTTTTACCAGTTTTGCATTATCATGGTTTTTTAGCTGCTAACGCTTTATTATGAAGAAAAAATAATTTTAACCTTAAAAGCTGGATATTTAATGTAACCAAAACGTTCAAGGTTTTGTAGACACAAAAAAAAAAAAAAAGGAAAGTGAAAAAGAACGTGTCAATATTTAAGATTCAAGCGCAATTTAGCGTGCTTCCGATTTATAAACGGAAATCCGTGCGTGTGTGTCTCTGACACAGTTTACTCTGGTGGATTTTTATCAAGTGCTTTAAATTGCAAATGTCGGAAGATTCAAGCATATCTTAGATTTTTTCGCGCTTTCTTATACCCTTCACACGTTTACTCACCCACACTGTGTATTGTCTGGTTTTGTGGAAATTTTTTGATGACTGATAGCCAAAGATGCCAACCTTTATGCTCACATAACATCACTTTATTCCATATTAAATATATAAACATATCTCGTGGAGGGGATCTTAAAGAAAGTGTTTTAATAGTAATAAAAAATGTCTTTTAATAAACTACAGTACTAACAAATCTATACAAAATTCAAATTATTTCAAAAGTCTTAAAAAAAAATTTAAAAAATATCAGCAAGATAAGACCTTTTATGCTACAAAATTATAAATGAATTAACCATAATTAGAATTTACTTTTGTGATGAATGAACTGTAATATACATCCGCTGTAAGAGATATATTCAAAAATTATTCCAGTATTTCCCTGTATTCCAGTCTTATTCCAGTCTTAGTTGAAATATGGCAGTTTCATGCTAAAAGAGGGTTTTATCTCTATATGAAGGAATTTATGTTTTCATTACCAGGTGCAGTTTTTTTTCGAAAATATCTTTCGCAACAAACAATTGAACCTTTAGCAGGTACACTTCTTAGGTTACATTTTCCAGATTCTTAGGAGTTTCCACCTCGATATCATTTCTAAGAAACTTGTAAAGACAAGTTCTACACTTTTTACAGCATTAAAACTCCAAGTTACTTGTGAAGTCAAGCTTCAAGTCTTATGTTTATCTGAAAGACCCTTTTATTTTGCGAGAAGCACTTTCGAAATACCTACCTTAACCCGTTTGCACTATTGTAACTTTAAAGAAACACTAATTTTGAAGAAATTATTAAAACAAATACGGTAAAATAAATATTTTAAAAATTAAGAGAAGCAAATAACTCATATATTCATTGGCTTCAACACCGTCTCAAATATTTCACAATTCGATCAAATTTACGATAGTGAGGGTCTTGACAATAGGTACATTTTTCTATACCCTTTTTAAAAAATATAAGAAATACTATTTTTTTCCACTATAAGGTGTTCTTTTTAAGAAAAAGTATCGAATTTAAGCCATGAGTCAAAATGGAACTTATCATTTCAGAAGAGCATGCGACTTTTAAGTGTTTCTTCAAAAAACTATACCGCCAGAAGTTCGGTATCGAGATCTGATTGGTAAGTACCGGAATATGCAACTTGATATCAACTATCTTTGGCGTAAAACAAAAGTTGATCTCCTCGAGACAAAAATATCGATATACCATGTTTAAGATCCGACTCTAAATATCAAAGCTAGAAAAGGGAGCATACCATATATTTAGGAAAAAGTTAAATGATTTTTGGGAAGTTTAGTTTTTTTGATTTCTTGATCAGCGCTACATAAGGATAAACGTGGTATTAAAAAATGTACTTTCTTGAGACAAATGATCGATATATCATTCTGTAAAATCAAACTATGACTGCTCAAGAACTCCGCTTGGTGGTGATGATAGAAGCCACCAGCCTGTTCTTAACCAGTGAAATGGAGGAGGATTTTAGGCATATGTATTTAGACTTTAGTTAAATTATCCATTCGTATGAAGAACTATAGGTTATCATGAGCCCTATTTTGAGCTGTACAATCATAGAAGTGGGACTTAAAAATTGGCTTAATTTACCTGCGTATCCGTATCAAATGATATAAAATGTATTATGATGATATTTTATATCCGGCGTTAGGACATTTATGTCAGAGAAATTGGTTTCATAGAGAGATTTTAGATGGGTGTTGTTTCAATGAATGTGAATAGAAGGTGACCACAAATATTCACATATTAGTACTTTCATATGAGTAAATCTTAGTACTCGAAATGATAAACGGTACCTTTCCAAAATAAGGCATTCATTTTGAAAATCTGTAACTTTAGGGCACTATTTATATCTTGGAAAATAATAAGTTGTATTTGCCAATAAAGACAATTGAATTCTGCTTGAAACGATTGAAAAGTAGGACATTCCGTATAATCTGGACTATTGAATGTCTTGAAATTGGTAGATAGATTAAATTATATTCCAAAAAATGGATTCGAGAAAGTAACTACTAATAGATAAATATCGACCCAATCGAATTAGCAGGATTGGCATAAAAACGCGACTGTTGGAAGTTAGTTTCGAAAAACCGTGACTCCTAGCACCTGAACTGTAAATGCTCAAGATATGTCAAAAAAAAATAGTCAACCCATACATTCTGCCAAAACATATATATATATACATCTTTTTTGAAATAACTTTTCCAAACGTTTCCAGATTCGATGGTGTGTGGTGCTCTTTCGTTTAATGCCTGTAAAGTTTTATGGTGTACTGCTCATGCGGTAGCGAATACTCACATATGCTGTTCATTCAATACCGAATACACGTTAATGTTTTTCTTTAAGTTTTGAGAAAGCATCTTAATGTCTAAAACGAAAATTTGGTGTTCCAAATTTTAGTTTTATATAATCTTTCATTACTTTTTTTTTTAAATCAACTCGAGTAAAAAACAGTTTTCCAATATCATTAATAAAAATATATGTTTTTCCAAATTTATTTTAAAAATTACATTCATAAATGTGTGTCAATATTTTTTACAGTGGGAAAAAAGGTGGTGAATTATAATTGGGAGTTTTCACATCCCGCGGCTCTTAAAAATCCCTTACATCTAATTAATTTCACGCATCTGGCATCAATGCAGATAGCTGCTTGTTTTTTTTTTCAGCATGGATGCACGTTTTCGATTATTCGCATTGTGTTCAATTGTAAATTATTTTCCCACACACCCAAAAACACCCACACACACGCACACCCATTGAGACACACTTCAGTTTGACAGCATAATGACAATACTTAACATCGATTTCGCTTCAAGGAATTTTTCGTTGCAAAAAAAAAAAAATAAAAAATGTATTCTGTTGTTGGTTGTTTCCATTCAAGTAATTTTTCTCAAGTTCTGAAGCAATTCTGCAGAAATTTGAGTGAAACGGGTATTCATTTCATCATAATTGCGATATTGTAGAAGGTGTTATCCAAACATGTGCCTAAATGTTTTGGTAAAATTAAGTGCTGAGTTGAGCTTTGAAGAGGATATATTATGTTGTCAAAGGAATCGCAATCTACCAAAATATTAATAGAAAAAGTGCGATATCTCGTAAACGGAGAGAAGTAGGCCAAAAATAAAAAAATTTAACGGGTTTTTAAGTGAAATTAAATTATCGAGAAGAATCGCACTGTACCAAAATATTAAAAAATAAAAAAAGCGCGATATCTCGTAAACGTAGAGAGATAGGCCAAAAATAACCAAATTTTACGGATTCCTAGGAGAAATTATATTATCGAGAGGAATCGCACTGTACCAAAATACTTAAAACTAGAAAAAGCGCGATATCTCCAAAAGATTGAAATGAGAGACCGACTCATATTATCTTCTTTTCTCTTCTCCAATTTTGTTATAGCATACCTACGCCTTTTTTTCACCGTAAAAAAGAAATAAACAATTTTTTAAATAAAAGTTTAAGAAATTTGAATGAAATCAATTTATTCTTGTCATTTGAATTGATATTTCTTTTGATTGTCGGTGATGTCCTGTAGAAAAAGTATTTTTTCTTGCCTATTTCGGCATAACAAATTGTTGTAGCCTGCTATTAATTTTACGCCTCTTTTGGCGGTAACGTTGACAACATGTAAATTACGCAATTGGTACTAGGAGTACTATATCTTTGGAGTTTTCACTGACTTGTAAAATTTCCTTCTTTGAGACAAGCGTCATGCAGCCTGGTAAAAATACCTACGCAATAGATCAACTGTAACACCTAAGGAGGGATATGACATTGGCCGTTTTCTGAAATTTTTTTTTTTAATTTTGTATTTTAGTAAATATTCTTAAGATTCTATGAAAGAATTCATGGAAAAATTCTTACAGGTTCAAAAGTTACAGCCGGATTAGTAAGAGCGCATTTTTCTTTTTCAACCTTTTTTTCTTTGTTCACAAAATTTGAACGCGTTTATCTCGAAACCATGTTTTTCGTACTGGTTGCGGCACTAGTGGGTTCATTTTTTGACGAATTATTTTTGTTTTATTTCGTATTTCTTTAAACTTGATTCGCTATCGTATGACACGAGCTTTTTTTAATATTTTTTTCGAAAAAACACACTTTCAAATTTGGAACATCACCAAAAATTTAAAAAAAAATTTTAAAAAAAGTTCCTGTCATACGATAACCAATTTTGTTAAGAGTTCAAAAAGTCATTTTTTTTTTCTAGATCGGACAAGTTTTGCGACTCCCAGCGCTGCAACCACAAGGCCCCTTTTTTTCTCTGCCGCCAGTTTGGAGCTCTATAAGACCATGTTGGAGTGAAAAATATATTTTTTTTAATTCTTTTTCTTGTAACTTGTTCAATTCTCTACAATACTAAAAAAAAGTTACGGAAAAATGTTTGTTTTTGACTGAGTTATGAATTTTTAAAAAGAGGTCAGTTTTTTCTGCAGCGAATGTTATGTCCCTCCTTAAAGCTTGGTATGCAATTCAATTCGGTCCTGGTGGCTTGTTGTAGTTCAAAGCTAAGCTACCTGCAGAAAGAAAAACCACAAGAATATATAAAAACTAGCAAGGTATATCTTCGACTTGGCCGAAGTTAAAATACCCCCACGGGCGATTCGCAGTGGTACAAAATTTTAAATAGCAGCTCTATTTATATGAGATTTCAAAAAATTTTACTATTTTGATGACGTCTAAAATACATTCATATCAAATTGTTTTCCTGCAAAGTAATGACAAGCCTTTTTATAAAGTTTTCAATTATTGGTTGTATGGGAGGTGGGCGTGTTCTTGAGTGGTTGATGCCAATTTTTCTAACATGCCTCAATTTTGATAAAATATACACTAATACCCAATTTCAGGTCTGTAGCTTAAATATTAGCCTATTTATAGAGTTTCCAATATACATGGGTATGAACACCGATGGGCGTGTTCATCGGTGGATGACGCCCATTTTTCTTACACATCTTGGTTTTATTATAAAAAGAATAAATATCTAATTTTACTTCTGTAGCTTCGACAGAAGCCTATTTATAGAGTTTTCCATTTTGGGGTTGTATAGGAGGTGGGCGTGTTCATGAATGGATTACGCCCATTTTTCTCTCACGTCTAAATTTTTATATAAAAATAATAAATATTTAATTTCACTTTTATAGCTTCGACACAAGCCTCTATATATAGGTTTCAATAATAGGGTTGTATGGGAGGTGGGCGTGTTAGTGGGTGGATGAAGCCCATTTTTCTAACACACTTATTATTATTATTATTATTTATTTATTTGCTAAGCCTTGTTAGACTTTTTAGCATTATACAAAATTTACATATTTATAGAAATGCAATTGAAAATGTACATACATACAATTTAAATTTAAAAAATACGTTTAAATATGTACACATAAATTATAAGAAATTATAAGAATATTAGACAGCAAAGAACATTGTGGTAACAAGGCAAATAAGGTTATATCCACCCACACTTAAAATGGCTTGGTGTCGGCATAGAACGGTGGGAGGTAACAAGACAAACAAGGTCTGTACGCCACACTGATAAGCATATGTATATATATAATATAAATCGTTCTTCTAAGCAAGGTGGTATTTCGACAAACTAGGTCTAATACACCACACCAATTTCATTCTTTAACAAGAAATGGTTGCGAAACGCAGGCACTAGACAACAAGGTGTCATTGGCCAGTTATATTATTTTAAATACAATACAAATCGTTCTAGCATGTTTGAAGAAAAAATATACAACCAGCATGGAACGGCCGAAAGATGAGTTGACATTCACCAAGCATGTTCGATTAGATTAAGTGAGGAGGTCCAAACAGGTTCAGGTCCATTCAGATTATATGTAGTTTTGTATCCATCACCAAGCGAAAATTGTGTTAGTACAGACTCAGCGGCGATACTGCAGATAATCTAAAATTTTAAGTTTAATTGAGTACATGGATTCATTTAATGTTATAACATCTGAAACGGAATTAAAATCACCGCAAGCGCTTCTTAGTGGTTCATTTTGTAAGTAATTAGTTCTACAAAAGTTCATAAAAAGTAGCTCAAAAGATCTTCTAGGTCGAAGAGGAACATTAAAGTAAATTTTACTCAGTAAATATGGACTGTCGACATATCCATGTAAGAGTTTTAAAATCCAACTAACATTTAACATAGTTCTCCTATTTTTTAAAGAAGGCAGATTAATTAGCTGTAATCGATATTCATAAGAAGGTAAATTAAAGTTTGAATTAAAATATAGATCACGTAAGCAAAACAGAAGAAATTGCTTTTGAACAGATTCTATATCATCAATGTAACACCCATAACGAGGGCACCAAACAATTGACGCGTATTCTAGAATGGGCCTTACTAGCGATGTGAATAAGGTTTTAATTATAAAAGGATCATTAAACTCTTTGGACCATCGTTTAATAAATCCTAGAGTACTATTAGCTCTGCTGATTGCTTTATTAATGTGAATGTGAAAGCGAAGTTTGGTGTCCATAGTTACACCGAGATCATCGAAAACCTCCAAAAACTCAAGTGTATAGTCACCTATTTTGTAATTAGTTCGAGAAGGTTGTCTTCGAGAAAAAGTCATTTGTTTGCACTTCCCCAAGTTGAGCTTCATGCAATTAATTTCGCACCAGTTACAAAGATGGTCAAGATCAGTTTGTAGCAATAAAGAGTGTTGCACATCTTTGTATGACAGAAAAAGTTTAACATCATCAGCGTATAGCAAGATATTGCTATGCTTTACTACAGATGGAAGATCATTTACATAAAGTAAAAACAATAAAGGGCCAAGATGACTTCCTTGAGGTACCCCAGAAGTAACAAGAAATTCATCTGACTTTATGAGGTTAAATATAACGCTTTGTGTTCTATTTAATAAATATGATTCAATCCACCGCACTAAATGCGTTGGAAAACCAAGAAGTGATAGTTTTATAACTAAAAGCTTATGATTTACAACATCAAAGGCTTTACTAAAGTCTGTATAAATAACATCTGTTTGTAGACCTTTTCCAAAATTCTCAATAGTTTTAGATGTAAATTCTAGAAGATTAGTAACAGTAGATTTACCAGATAAGAATCCATGTTGAAAAGGAGAAATTAAAGATTTAACGCTATGTGATAGTTGTGAGGTTACAATCGCCTCAAAAAGCTTAGGAAGGGCGCTGAGCTTTGCAATTCCCCGATAGTTGTCTATCAAAGACCTATTGCCAGATTTATGCAGCGGAATAATAAAAGAAGATTTCCATGCCGCTGGAAAATAGCAAGATTGCAACGATGCAGTAAAAAGCATAGTTATTGGAACTAGAAGTTCTTCACAGCAATATTTCAATATACAAGAAGGTATATTGTCAGGACCGCTTTTATAAGATGTCTTAAGATTTTTCAAGTAGGTTGAAACAGTGTTAATATCAATTATTGGAGAACAAATATAGCCAGGTTGCAGATTTAAAGAATAATTTAAACTATCGTAAGAAGCAGATGAATAGGTAGTCTTAAAAAAATCTGCAAAAAGGTTACATATAGTATTATCAACATCCGACTCAAATGTTTTATATTTCATAAAAGATGGATATGAATTTATCTTACGTTTAGTATTAACGAAGTTCCAAAATGACTTTGCATCAGACTTGATGTTTAATTTAACTTTTGTTAAATATATGCTATAAGATTGCCTACATAATTGACGGTACTTATATTTAGTTGAGGTATAAGAAGCAAAATCACAAATATTATGAGATTTTAAGTATTTTTTATAATATTTTGATTTTAAGTTTCTCAGATTTTTCAGTTCTTTGGTATACCAAGTGGGACCAGATATTAGAGAGGCTTTTCTCTGAGGAACTGAAGTTGAAAAGCAATTATTAAGAGTATTGTTAAAAGCAAACACGGCAGAATCAAGGGTTTGTGGCAATATTCTTGTAGTATTGATGTTAAGTAGTGATGACCAGTTGATAATTGACAAATTATTTCTTAAAATTACATAATTTGTTCTTTTAAAGTTGAACTCTGAGGGAGGATTCAAACGATTTGATATAGATTGTTTTGGAAAATTCAGAGTGATTTCAACAGTCGGATGGTGTAAGTCCTCCGGATACACAAGTGGATCAGACCTATTAACTGAAACAATATTACTATCATCAAAAAATATAAGGTCTAACAAACGGTTATTTCTATTATAGTGATTGTTGATTTGAAAAAGTCCTTGACTCAAAAGCTCATTTAAAAATGAGTTAACAGATGATTGTTCTGAAGACGGTAGGAACACTGCAGAATTATCAGCACAACGGTTCCAAGAAACATTAGGAAGGTTGAAGTCACCAGTTATTAAAATGTGGTCTTGAGGCTGAAGTTGTGAGCAAATTTTACCAATCGACAATAGATGTTTCCCATAAACCTCGACATTGGAAGCAGGAGGAATATACGAACATGTAATATAAATTCTCAAAGAACCAAACTTCACAAGAACACAGCAAAATTCAATATCTAAAGACTCAGATATTATTATTTCTTGTGAGAAGTGTGAAGACTTAACGGCAATAAAAACGCCACCCCCATTGCAAAAATTACCAGCAATAGCGTTTCTATCTTTACGGTATATATTAAAATTGTTAGACAGAATTTCAGTATTTAAAATGTTAGGTTTAAGCCAAGTCTCACTGAAAGCAATAATGTCAAAGTGAAGATTATGGCTTAAAATGAACAAATCTGTCAACTTGGTATTTAAACCTCGGACATTCTGGTATACGACTAAGAACTGATGGCAACAATCTAGTTTTTTGAGTTAGTGGTGTGGGAAGGTAAAGAAGCTAAAGACATTTTAGGAGGTGATCTAGGAATAAATTCATGAACCACGGTATTTTCAGGCCAAAAACGTTGATCCATGACTTTACCAAAGAGATCACCTGGTAAATTAATTCTAAAAGATGAAGAGAACCGCTCATATGAAAACTTGAATTTGTGAACCGAAATGTTCTTATTAACAAGTTTCAACTTTGAGTTTATGTGATGTAAAACATCTTCTTCAGATGTATCAGGAGCAAAGCGTGAGGCAAATATAGACCTAACAGGCTGGACAATAACAAGTTCCTTATATATAGGCTGGTCACTGTTTTTTATTAATATCTGTTTAGGTATAGCACCAGTAGAGCTAGAAGCGTTACTAGAAGACGAAGGAGCCGAAATTGGAGCAACACAGGCTTCGGCGTAAGTTTTTTTCCTACCAGAAGGACTTGGAGAATCACTTACGACGATAGTTGGTGCCACTGCAGGAGCTTCAGCTGTTTGTAAAATAATATCAGCTGCTGCAGGCACATTTGAAGAGACAGTCTTATTAGTATTTTTGTCATCACTGACAGACTCAGTTGACTGTGCTTCATGTTCTATGCTCAAATTTGGTGAAAGCAAGATTAAGTCGTTGTTAGTAGACGGAGGTATGGATATAGCAGAAGGTTTTGCGGTATTTCGAAGATTCTTATATGGCCGCTTTCGTTTTGGAGATACTGAAGCTTCCTCCATAATTTTAAACTTCTTAAATAAATCTTCAAAATCAGCCAATCTGGCTTGAGCAGCCGCTAAATCCTTCGAAACCTCTAAAAAGCCTTTACGAGATTGTCGTATAAGCTTTAAAATATCCACATCGGTAGATCTGCAATTTTCGCACGCCCAACGAAGTCCTTTACCTTCATTAAGTGCATCAAAAATTCTCGCAGTCAACATTGCACACTTTATATGAAAGAATGCGTCACATAACCAGCAATGGACTAGCCTATCTGATTCACCCTTAACAGTGCAGTTACGAGAATTGCAGAACATTTTTATAGTTAAAGTTAATAATAAATAAAAATTTAAAAGAAAAAATAAAAATTTAATATTAAATAATTAAATTGAAAAAAAGCTCAATGGCAACCCTATTTACAATGATGGTTTGAGGATAGGGTAAACTAAACGTCAAACAGTTTGAAACAGTTTGAGAAGCGCTGTGGTGCAAGAATCAGCAAAAGTAAACAAAGAAAATGTCAAGAAATGAAAAAGAAACTTCGCTCTCACTTCACGAGTTAAAACAAGAAATTGTTGTTGCTAACGCAAAAACAATTTATGTAAACAAGCAAATAACTATTAAAGCAGATAACAATAGATAAAAGCAAATATGCAAATAATTAAAAGGATTATTTTAGCGCTTTCTTGACGAGTCCCAGCAAAAATTGATGATCAGCAAGTTCAGGAGACCACGGAAAATTCAATTTAAATTTTTTAATTAAGCAAATCTTCGAAATGATAAAAAAATTTGAAAGAAACTTTTAAAATATCGCGATTGAAAAAAAAGAACGTCTTGACGCAAACAGTGTTAGCAACGAATTATATTTTGTCATAGACTTTACAAATACCGAGTTTAAGTTCTGTAGCGTAAATATTTGTTTCTTTATGGAGTTTTCATCATTGGGGTTGTACGGGAGGTAGGCGTGGTTTTCATCCGATTTAGTCCATTCTCGAACTTGATCTTAGTTTTTTCAAAAAAGCTTAAATATCGAACTTCAGACGGACATGGCTAAATCAACTCAGATGGTGATGCTGAGCAAGAATATATGTACTTTTATGTACATATGTACCTATATATGTACCTACCACTCCTCCTTATGGGCGTTACACACGTCGTGACAAAATTAATATACCCCTTACGCAGTACGCGTGGGGGTATAAATATACGCACAAGAAACAAAACAAATTTCGAAAATGTCATGAAAAAATACAAAGGTAACATGAATCAGTCCTAATTTTTTTGAATAATATTCATGTACAAATATGAGGAGAATAAGAACCGCTCATGAGATAAAAGACAAATCTCATGAACATATATAAGGGAAACGTGTACTTCTATATTAGTTCATTGACCGAATTCCATGCACAAACACAAGGACATCAAAAAAGTTCATAACACAAGCGTTAAGAATACATGAAACTCATGTACGAGGGACTAACAAAAGATCGCTTAATAGAACAGAAAAAAACTAAACCAAAAATGTTTTAATTTTATATTTTTATTATTCATCTCTTTGTTTTTTTTTTTCAACGTAATCGCCATTTATTTCGATACATTTTTGAAGTCGATAAATCCACCTTGAAAAACAGTCTTCAAAATCGGCTTTTTGGAGTTTTGCAATTCCATCATTGACCACATTTATTATCTATTCATTGCTGTTGAAGACACTTACTCGCAATTTTTTTTTTTATTTTTGGAAATAACCAGAAGTCGCAAGGTGCTAGATCTGGGGAATAAGGTGCTGGTCGAATTTCTTCAATGCCTGACACTTGTTTTTCTAGCAGTTGTGCGCTGGCGTATTGTCATGATGCAAAAAGTATCGGCGAAGTTCCTTTTTTTTTTGCCTTTTCCCAATAAACTTTGGAATACTTCTGGTAGGCAAGTTTCAGTATACCACTTGGCATTTACCGTCTGACCTTTTTCCAAAGGAATAGCTGCTTCAACTTTTTCTTTGTTGAATTAAACTGACATCATTGCTTGTTGCTTGCTTTAACGGGTGGATTTGCATCTTCTGGTTTCCATACCATGCTTTGTTGTTTGGTTTCAGGATCGTACTTGTAAAACCATGCTTCATCACCTGTTTGAATTTCTTGAAAAATGGAAGACTTTCCGTTTTTAAATTTGTCAAGAAAATATTGAGCGAAACGCACACGTGCCTCTTTTTGAGCTTTAGTTAAAATTCGAGGAACCCATCGTGCAGTTTTTTTCGTGTATCCCAGAGTATTTTTTAATATTCGCGATACAGCCATGACATTCAAGCCCAGTTCTTCAGCAAACATTTCCTGGGTCAATCTTGGATCTTTGTCAATTTTAGAGTTTACCAGCGCTACACTTACATCGTCAGTCGCAGATTTTGGACGAACTTCTCGAGGTTCGTCCTCCACAGAACAATGGCTGGTGTTGAATCTCCGGAACCACTTTGAAATAGTCACTCGCATACACTTCAAATGTTGTTGGGCATTTACTAAATATATCCACAGGCTTCCGCAGGCTTACGCCGAAATCCAAAAAGAATAGCAATCTGAATTTCTTGCTGCGTTGGTACAGGAATATCCACTAGCACTGCTTCACTAATTTTACGTTTTCTTGTCTCCATTTTGAACGATCTTTCTGAAAATTAGAGTGATATATCTTAAGATTATAACAAATAGTATGTAATTTTTGATTAATTAAAAACTTATAATATGACAGTATATTATATATTATAATATGAAAGTGTAGACTTCTTTATGCATTTACTGATATTTAGTTAAGAAATATTAATAGTTTTGTGTTTTCTTTTCTGAGTATATTGTACATTGATATCATGAATAGTTCATGTGACTCATGTAATTCGTTACTGTACCAATATTCATGAATGCAATTCATACTTTTTTGGTTCACGGTAACTCTTGCCCTTGTATAGGTCCTTCGTAAACTATTATACTTTGAACTTGTAGTGGTAATAGAGTCGTTCTTCTAGTATACTTTTGCTTTCTGAATATTTTTTTTATAATCGCTGATCACAGACTACACTTATAGCACTTATGACTTGCTCCATCATATCCGAAGCATACCCAGAAAGTTCGGTATCTTCCAAAATGCCTTGAAATGCTTCCTGGTCAAATGAGTTAGTTTTCAATCCTATTTTGTTTGAAAATAGGATAACTGATACATGATATTTTCGTCTCCTATTTCTTACTGACAGCGCATTGGTGGAGATTTAATTGTCCGTATAGTAGATATTTTTTTTCTACTCATTTGACATCTCCACTGCTTCTGCAGAATTGCCTTTGACGCCGGTGTATATTTTTTCTTCCTGTCTTATCGATACTTTTTTAAGACTACTTCCAACTGATACCTTACTTCCAAGCCGATAAGAAGGCAATACTTTCATCAAGTTCAGAGCCGTCTCTATCCAGTCTGTCTGGACATTCGTTTTCCTCTTATTCGCAATCGTTTGCTGCTACTTCTCTCAATGTGGCACCCAGTTTGAGGATGCTTTGAGGATGTCAATTTCTTTGAGTAAAAGTCTTATTGGATCAGTCACAGAAAAAAGCACCAACGAATTTCTAAAAACTTTAAGTACTGTTTTCTTAACTCACTATCTTCAGTGTTACTTAACCGTTGCATTCTTTTGAGTGTGCAAAAAAGCTTTTAAATAGTTTTTCCCACCTTGTCAAAGTCAAGTTATACTTAATTTTAAACTTGATTCTCAGCTCATTATGTTACTTATGAACTAAGGTAAAAAGGATCAAAAAATAACCACCACCTTATTTGTACACTCATCATTTTTATTAAAGGATAACATTTTGCTGCTTAAGGCAGCAGAAATTGAAAAGAATTTCACTACAAAGATGTTGGAGAATTTCAACACATTAAGTTAAAGAGAAAATATCCCAAAAATAATTGATGCTCTGCCGTTTAAACTTTCCAGTAGACATGCGCACAGCTCATCACGCTCTCAAATACCGACCTGGCCCAAAAGTTGTTGTGATTGTTGTTGTTATCAGCGAATACTTGCCGCAAGACTTTCAGCAAGAAATTCACCCAGTTTGTTATGTGAATCTGTTGTTATTCATTCAATGTTGTTGTAGTTGTTGTAGCCAGTGCCTGTTATTTTTCTAAACTTAGTCTTCATTGTTAGGAATGACTTAAGTCAGAGGGGCAAAGTGAACAACAGAAAAACGTCCTTGACAGTAGCCAACATTTTCAAGTTAAAGCCTGTCAGAACACAAGCTAATCAGCAGCATGAAGCGAATGAATGAATGAACCAAGAACTTAGGTAAAGAACTTTAAGCATTATGTCGCCTTTTAAGGTAAACATTTTAAGTTTTTCGTTGCATAATAATAGGCGGAGGAGGAGATATTAATAAGTTGTTCATAGAATTTAAGCTTTACAGACGTTTATGTTGCCTGCGGACTTTAATTTAAGCGCCTTATTAACAATTGAAGTAAAGCTTTTGTGCACGAAAATGTGGTTTTTGTAGTTTATTATTATATTATGTTTTTTTATATCTTGATTAAAAACTTAATTAAAACTATGCTCATATAGATGGTATGAGCAGCTAAAAGTATGCTTTAAGTTTTTTAATTAAATTTTGCATGCAACTTGTTGTCTGGTATGGGTCTGACTAGTACTTTATGTTCTGTGTCTCAGACACTTTAAGTTTCGTACAAACTTTATAAACTTTAATCATTTTCTAGAAACGCCTTAAAATATGCTCTGCTTATTTAAAGAGCTTATTAATTGTTTTATTGCTACTACCTCTGCCAATCCAGCTGATTTTCTGTTCATAGAAAATGTATACACTTTACTACAACTTTAGGCATGACTGCATGTGGTATGTCTGACTGTAAATAACCTCTTCCACAGAATAACTGTTCGACAAAACTGTTGGAAAGATAACAACATTCTAATATTCTTCTTCTAGAGCGCAAAACTTTTTCTTTTGCAAAGATTCTTCGCACAGAAGCTGTATATTTTAGCAGCTACTTCAAAAACTTCACCTCAACCTTAAGTGTCAATTATTTGGAAATTCTCATAGAAATTACTGCAAAGTTCAGCGTGTTGGCGTCGCCATATTGTAATTAAATTTCTCTAAAAAAAACGAAAACAGCATGATGCTTAGGAACTAAAGCTTTTGATTTATACGCCATTTCTAGAAATTATTCTTCAAGTAGTTATGATGAAGGTAATATTAACACTCGTAAAGCTAGCGCGCATTGAAGAGCTTTCTAAACGTCTGCGACCATTCTACTTTATTAGTTGAGTGGTTGTTGTTGTATGCTAGCAAATAATGATTATGAAATGAATGAAAAGTTTTTATTGAAGCTTTTGCCAAGTTACCGTTTATTAAATTTAAACTGATATTAACGTTTCCTCATAAAATCAGTTCTTGGTAAAATTATTTGAGCAGACCTATCGTTGCTTGCTTGAGTCATACAAGTTAAGTATATATTTCTTGATAGGTTTAAGGTTAGGATAGGTTTAAGCAACTTATTTCAATGCATGTTTTTGTGTTTATTTTTTATTGAAAATGTGAATTAACTCAGATCACATAGTCAATTTTTATAAGGTTTCGTGGCTTCGAATATGGATGCTGCACTGTAGAAATTTTCTTACGAATATTGTTGTTTTCGTAAAGCTTTTTATTAACGATTTCCGAACTTTTCGATGCATAAAACTTAAGCCTTAGCTTTTTTTATAAGAAAGAAAAATTAAGTTCTTGTTGGACCTTATAAATAATTTAAGGAGTATAATAGCTGTGTTTTTTAACCAGCGAGTAATAAAAAAACGACCACCAGAAAATTATTTAAACTTGGAAGCATTTTCTCAAATTTCAAAATAAAAAAAAAAAAGAAACAGCTTCGATAGTATCGTAAGTGTAGACGTAGAATTCCGTTTAAGTTGTAACCTCTTCTACTTTGTCTCTTTGGTCCGATTGTTTTGTTCATTTTGCACTTTTTTTTATTGATCTTCCAAAAATTAACAAATAAATGAATAACACTCAATTATGGACTACTTATCGAGGTCAAAACAAAGAAAAAGTTAAAAACAAATTAAATGAGCAAGCAAAAAGAAACAGGCAAAATTTCAAATTTTTTCGATCATTTTGTTAAGTTTGACAGGTTGAGTTCATTGTCTTTGCGAAGCAAATGCACTTTCCATTGGTGCCTCTTCCGTCTCTGCCCGATATATAGTTTGCGAGCTACAGTCAGTTTAAATACTAATTTCAAATTAAAATTAAGACCCCGATTTTTAAAAAATCGTATGGTTACTACATTTCAAGCTGAGCACATGTCCTTTCCTCTCATCTCTGTCTGATATTTAGTTTGCGAACTACACTTTCATCTCTGTTCGATGTATAGTTGCGAACTACGCTCGCTAGTGCTAGTGGGATGTGGAATCCAAATTTATTTGCATTAAAAACAAAAATTAAAATTTTACGCCATCTATTGGGTAAAAGCATAAATAGAAATATGATCCAACTCGTTTTTTTCATAAGAGTTAAATCTAACCGGATCACAGACCAATTTCGTTAAATTTGACAGATTGAGTTCATTGACTGACTTGAAAAGAGGTTCATGACCTCTGGTTTCAAAATAGTATACTAGAACAGTAGTGCATACATAAGCCCAATGCGAACTAATGCTTACAATGCTGCCAAAGCGAACCAATCAGTTCGTACAAAACCAAAGCATACAAGCATAAACAACGAAAGAAAACCAAAGAAAGCAGCAGGCACATAAGCAGCTGATGATTGATTTTATTATATAAAAACATGCATTTTTCTTCTTATATTTTACTATTTTGTGACTTTAATATAAAAGTAACAAAATCTAAAATTAGATATTCATTCAGCGCAGGATATATCTGATATTTAAGTATATATATTATCTTTGAACGAAGAGTATTAAAGGCTGTAGGTATACCCTAAAGTATTCGCCAAAACGTTGCCTAATGACCTTGAAAAAATCTGTTAAAACGACCCCCATACAAATCGCGCTGTAAGACGTAATTCTACGTCAAAACAAAAACAAATCCGACGAAACAATATTAAATTTCCAAATGTAAACCGAGTTCATGATGATGAGCAAAAAGGAATTAAAACCAACAATGAATCAAGTAGAACAATTCAAGAGCTGTATTTTTCATATACATAATGTTATATTCCTTGTATCCACTTGGGAATTTTAAGTTTTATCTTTATTTAATTAAATACTCATGCTTTCACATAACAAAATTTATATTTGGCTCAAGTTTAAAATAAAAAAATGCACTCGAGCCTTATATTTGCACTCGCGCACCCATATATATCTCACACATCTTCTTGAAAGTGCCACTTTTGGCAGAACCACTTTTTTTTCCGCGGCGGACAGTCCGCCTTGTAAGTTGATTTGAATTTCTTCATGTTCCTCTGCTTGGTCATCTGCTCCATCACCTTTAGTGGTTTTCTCCTAATTCCAGCGACAACAGCTTGTTCCAACAGCTTCACAGAGGTGTCATCGTCAGAGGTTTTCCAATTATTTTGACTGTTTTTTATTTTTTTGTATTTATGTTTAATACTTTGACAGGTAATGCTGCATAGATTTTGTGATTTAAAACTCGGTTCTAAAATGTAACCGATACTACAAAATTTTTCAAAACTAAACGTTTAAATAACTAATAATTTCTGTAAATAATGGGCATATATGACGGCGTGGTAAGTAATTCTTTCTAAACAAACAAAGATCAAATTCGGAAATGGGCTTAATCAAATTAAAACCATGCCTACCTCCCATACAGTTACAATAATGAAAACTCTAAAAAGAGACTGATATTCGAGCTAAATAAATTTAAATCTGAATTTAAAACAGAAATTCGGTATTTGTATATTCGATATCATAACTGTGGTGTGTTAGAAAAATGGGCATTAATTCGCACATTTGGGCAGGGGCTTCAAGATCTTATTTGGAGCTTCTGGACCAAATTCAACGACGTGCGATATATTTGATAGGGGATGAAAACATTTCATCGCCTGACGCCACCAGCACGTGTGTTTCCTAGATCCACTAGGGCAGCTCTCCAAGCCCATCCCCGTACCATTGCCGCTGTGTCCAACAGAATTTCGCATTTCAGAGATAATTCGTTCTTTGGTCGCACTGTAAGGTTGTGGAATAGTCTCCCTGCGTCAGTGTTTCCCGACGGATTCAAGCTGTGTGAATTTAAAACCAAACCTTCGCCGTCATTACTCCACCTTTCCACCCTCCTACTAAACTATCACCTCTCTTCGAAACCAACACAATGCTTGCGCATTTAAAGGGGGCATCCCCTGAGCGTTGGTTTAGTCTAAAAAAAAAACCCCCAATATTTAAAACTTAAAATTTGGGGCTTCTGTCCAAAGTACAAAAATAATATTAAGTATTTTTTCATTTTATATCAAAACTAGGGCGTGTTAAAAAAATGGGTGTCATCCACTCACTAACACGCCCACATCCCATACAACCCAAAAATTAAAAACTATATAAAGAGGCTTTTGTCGAAGCTACAGAAGTAAAATGAAGCGTTTTAGAAAAATGGGTGTGATTCACCAAATAACTCGCCCACCTTTCATACAACCCACAAATCTAAAACTTCATACGCTGTAGGAAAACAATTCATTCAGTACGTCATCAAAATAGTAAAGTCTTTTAAAATCTCATACAAAAGCAACGACACGCAGAAAAAAAAAATATATTTACCACAAACATACTTATGTTATGGAACAAATTCTGGTTAGCAAAAGTTAGGACGATTCTAAAAAGTTAGCCATCTTCAGATACTGCATTAGATTTTATAAGCGACACACATTTTCCAACTTCCATCTCATTGACCGGACAAAACTTGAATAATTGTGGGACAGACAGACAGACGATAAACGTGCAAATTATCGTTATCATCAGACACACCGTCATCAGAGTCAACAAAAAATTCATTGAGGATTTTCGGGTCAATGTGACATTCAGAAGAGATTGCGTTACATATGCCAAGTTTTTTTTATGTTCTGCCATAAAATTTTTTTAGGAATAGTGGGTTTCATCTTATCAGCATTGTATGGCGTTTTTGCCCGTCTTGTTATAAGAATAGCCTCGTTTCTGGCCAACCTGAAAATTTCCCAGTTTTTTGACGTTGGTAATTTTTTCCATGCTTTGTGAAGTCGATTTCTTTTCCTTATACTATTCAGCACTTACAGTGTAAACTAAGGACAAGATATATTTTTAAATCTTAAAGTACGAGGCGATACATGTTTTTGAAACAAAAATATTTTATAGGGGCTACAAAAGATCTAAGTTTATCGTTAACATCACTGTTAAACCAACACTCATTAAAAGAAATCATGGACATATCATAATACAGTGACGAAAGACTAAGACGTTTAAAATCACGATAGGCAAAAATATTTGGTGCTACATTACGAGACAAGTTAACATTCAGTAAACAGAAAAGTAAGTCATGATCAGAGACAAAAAACAGTTGGTCAAATAATGAAACTACAGAAAGATGCGACACAATAAAATAATCAAGAATTACCACATACCATAACCAGTACTTTGGCTAAAAAGTATATTTCTCCAACGGATATGCAATTTTATAATAGCCTCGAGTTCCCGCAGTATCTTCAAAAAAGTAAAAATTCAGAATATGATGATGACAACGAGCTCTGAATTAATTTTCACAAAAAAAGGTGTAAAAACCGGCTAGTTCCTAAATTTCAAATAAATAATAATTTTGCGAAAATTCGGTTTCTTTATTTTTACGTTTCATTTTTACGATGTTTTTTCTATTTTTCTTAAAATTTCAAAAAGTGGAGTTATCCGGTTGTTACTCTTGGTGATTCATTTCTATTCGAAGCTCAAAAATAATATATTTTGATAAAAATTATCTGCTGCTTTTCATATATTGACAATTTCATTGGCAAATATTGGTTTTAGAGCTTCAAATTTTGTTTTGAAATCAAAAACTTACAACAAACACATAGAAATATAAAAAAAAAAGGTTTGGAAATATACGGGCATAAAATCGACAGCGAAATTTTGTCATTTCAACTCTTCACTCATGTATGTAAACTTGGCAACTTTTCACAAATTTGGCGCCTTAACAGTGTAATAGGTAGCGAAAAAAATTTCAATGTCTGTTCGTACTATTTTCTTTTTGTTGATTTTTTTTTTAAAGTGACTTTTTAATCGATACTATATTTTTAAATGAATTTTATCTGAATTCAATAAATGTTACTTTATTTGATCTTATGGCTTACGTTTGTTTGATATACAAAGTTGAAAATCTTTTACTCAATTAGCTCGATTATATATAAAAATATCAGGTAAATAAGACACCATACACTAATTTTGAGCTATATTCATTGACTCGTAAAATGCAAAAATGAAAGATATGGTAAAAATAAATTTATAACATCTTTCCCCCTCCCCCCGCCTAATTTTCATATTGCCAACGTCCTTGTACGTACCAAATTTTATCTCTTCGTGTTAAACACGAGCTTATCAACCGACCAAAATGCTTGAGAACAATATTATAACAAGCTTAGCAACATAAGCCTCAAGCTTTGAACAAGCTTGAGAATCTATTGAAAAAGTATATCACAGTAATTGTAGAAAAATCAAAACGGAACCCTTGTGATAATATTGCTCATGCAATATTTTTATCAGCTTATTCTTGCAATTGTAGAATAAGCTTATAAAATAATATTATATTAAAAAATTTAATATACGATTGAGAATTCTTATAACTTATTTTTTTATCAAGCTGTTTAAAAGTGATATTGATAAAAGCTTAGAACCCAGTATTTATATTAAGCTTTATCTCAAGTACAATTATCTTTCGCTTTTCATATGTTTGGTTGGGTTATTTATTGATTTTTAAATTTTTGGTTTATATGGGAGGTGAGCGTATACGTAGGCGGATGACATCCATTTCACGAAGACGTCTTTATTTTGATATAAAATACATACGTACCCAATTTTATCTCTACATTTTAAACATAAGCTTATTAATTGAGTTTAAAATTGTTTGGGTTGTATGGGAGGTGGACGTGGCCGTGTGAGGATGACATTCATTTTTCGAAGTTGTCTTTTTTTTATATAAAATTCAAACGTTCCCAATTTTATCTCTACATTTTAAACATAAACTTTTTTATTGAATTTTAAATTTTTGTTTTGTATGGGAGGTGGGCGTGGCCGTGTATGGATGACATCCATTTTTCGAAGACGTATTTTTTTTTATATAAAATACATACGTACCAAATTTAATCTCTGTACGTTAACATGAGCTTATTTATTGAGGTTTTAATTTTTTGATTGCATGGGAGGTGGGCGTGTCCGTAGGCGGATGACACCCATTTTTCGAAAAAATTTTTGTTTTGATATAAAATTCATACGTTCCCAATTTTATCTCTACATTTTAAACATAAGCTTTTTTATTGAATTTTAAATTTTTGCTTTATGTGGGAGGTGGGCGTGGCCGTGTGTGGATGACATGCATTTTTCGAAGACGTCTTTTTTTTTTATATAAAATACATACGTACCAATTTAAATCTCTGTACGTTAAAATGAGCTTATTTATTGGGGTTTTAATTTTTTGGTTGCATGGGAGGTGGGCGTGTCCGTAGGGGGATGGCACCCATTTTTCGAAAAAATTTTTGTTTTGATATAAAATTCATACGTTCCAAATTTTATCTCTGCAGATTAAACGTACGCTTATTTAATGAGTTTTAAATATTTTGGTTGTATGGGAGGTGGGCGTGTCCGTAGACGGATGACACCCATTTTTCGAAAAAATTTTTGTTTTAATATAAAATTCATACGTTCCAAATTTTATCTCTTTTATTTATTGAGTTTTAAATATTTTGGTTGTATGGGAGGTAGGCGTGTCCATTGGCTTATGACATCCATTTCATGAAGACGTCTTTGTTTTGATATAAAATACATACTTTTTAAATATTATCTTTGTATGTTAAACATGAGCTTATTTATTGAGTTTTTTTATTTTTGGTTGTATGGGAGGTGGGTGTGTCTATGAGCGGATGATACCCATTTCACGAAGACACTTTTGTTTTGATATAAAATACATACATACCTAATTTTATTGTTGTTGGCTAATTATGAACTCATTTATGCAGTTTTCAATTTTTGCGTTGTATGGGAGGTAGGCGTGTCCGTGGGCGGATTCCGAAAATATTCAATAGTGCAGATACTTGGGTTCATGTGACCATGTGTACCGAGTTTCATTCAATTATCTCAACTTCTTTTTATGCTGTGTATACGGACAACACACAGACGGATAGACGGACGGACGGACATGGATAGCTTGACTCACAAGATGACCCTGATCAAGAATACATAAAGTTTTCTTTAACGGACTCGCTTCTATGCGTTACAATCGTTTACACAAAGTTTATATACCCTGACCTTTCAGGTTTAGAGCATAAATAGGTATGCCATTTTTTCCAAATGTTGTCTTTATCTACATTTTTGAGTTTAGCAGCCGAACAAGAGATTGGAACAAAATTAGAACGTTTACGGCTGCCATTTAAGAATCGTCATTTTGAATTCCTAATTTCTTATTTAAGGTGACCAGCGGCTCCAAGAAATATATTTATATTTTTATGGAGATAACATTTCTCCATTAGGTTTTGGCGCTACATTTAGAATGGTTTAAATACTTATTACTTTATGATCATGATCAAAAACTACAACGAAGTAAATAATGTAATATGTTTAAACATCACTACGCTTCCTTTATATTTCGCTCTTTTTTAATTGGTGAATAAGAGATAGTGGTAGTAAATGAGTAAAAGAGCGAAATTCGAATATAGCGGATTTAAGGTAGCGCTCTTTTTAAAAGTACTGTATCTATCAAAACGAAAGTGGTGGCCGTAGCAGGAAGGTTAAGTTTGTGGCTTAGCATGCTCGGAGTCCATGATCGATCCCCAGTCGCGGCAAAAGTTTATTTCAATAAAAAATTTTTCTGATCGGTCACCACCTCTCTGTAAACAATGGCAAATCTTAGAGAGTAAATTAAGTCATGTAAGCTTCTTGAGAATATGAACTTTAGCCTTTCGGAGTCGGCATAAAACATGTAGGTCCAGTTTTCGGTCAATTGTGTGCAAACATTTAATAACACACACACAACACAATTGATCATAAGAAGCTCGGTCAAAGTCCTTTCAAGGGCCGAAATGGCCAGTTTGTTTTTTGTTTTTTTTTTTGTGCCTATCAAAACGAACCGTTCGTTAAGGCTTCCTTGCCTGTAACCATTTATTGTACATCAGCTTTGAGTTTTTTTTCAATGCCGAAATGACCGTTAACGAGAATGATTATTTGTCGATTTGCAGAAGATTTTTGGGAATTCTACTGCAGATGTACAAAGTTGTTTCTTAAACCTGCGTTTTATGGTCAAAAATTAAAAAATTTATATGAAAAATATGCAAATTAACTAAGACGCCTATTTTTCTATTTTTTGTTTCTTTTATTAATTTTTAACAAGGATATTATTCAACTGAAAAAAAAAATTAAAGAAATACTTTTGTTGTTCTTTCTTCTTACTCTGTCTAAATAGCAATAAAAACTTTATAATAGAATATCATGTATCTTTTATTTTATATCTGTAGAATTTAATTATTTATCATAATGACATATTGTAGATCGCTTCAATTGAGGCTTAAAAAGTAAGCAAAAAATTTGAAAGACCAACAACAATGACCTCTGCCTATAAAAGCACGTAAGCGTGCGGGATATTTAAAGAAAATGTGATAATATATATGCTCAAGGTTATTGCATAGAATGCCACAGATACTGAACAAAAACTAATAAAAAATATCTGTATAAAAAAAAAACCAATAAAAATACAAAATAAAAAAAAAAATATTAAAAAAAAACAAATATCGAATCAAAGTAAGAATAACACAAATGATAATAAATTATTTGAATAATAATAACAAGACAACCACAACAACAACAACAACAACAACAACAACACATCAGCAGCATCAAAGATATTATTATGTAAATAAATATTCATCAGAAAAATATATATGTATTTTCTCAAGTATGACATATACAAACACGCATACTAAAACATACATATTTTAACAAACACATGTATATAAGTTTGAAAGAGCATAAAAATGGAAAAACAGGACAAACTTTTGCAATTAGCAGAGCTCAACATGTCTCTGAAATGATAGCGAAAAGTGGAAGATTTGGTTGAAAGCAACGCAACTCAACGTATTGTTGGCTGAGATAATAAAAATGGCGCTCAATATGACTTAGCAGAGAAAAAAATAATTAATGATGAAATTAATAAACAATCAAAACAAAGTAAATGAATTCAAATAAAAATGTAATAAAATAAAAAACTAACTTTAAGTGAGTAAAAATAGAAGCCACAATAATAGTTTTGCTCTGCGCTGAACTAATTTTAATGTTGGTCCTGCTAAAAGTGGCAACAATTTAAGAGTGCGTCCTTGAAACTAGCCTGCATCCTACATCGTAATATTTATGTTTGTTTTTCAAGGATTTTACATTCAGTGATATTTATTTTTTTTTTGTGTGTATGTTCAATGACAACTAATGTTTCTTAATATTCTCGACATTTTTGATGACCTGGTAAATAAATCTTAATACTTAACACTTAAACGCGCTATAAACAGGCTATAAAATGCAAATTATCAACCTTGACTTCCTTTACATTTGACCAATTCACAGCATAATTTGGCACTTAAAATAATCATATGCGCTATATTTTGCAAAATTAATGCAAGCAAATAATTTACGTAGCCACAAAAAGTACAAAAAATAGTGCATTTTTTAGCTACTTTACTAACAGCGCGCCAAATATACGCTGGCTGTTGCCTTTGTTAGCAAAAAAGTTAGCACTGAAAAAAAAAAAAAAAGACAAGCAAAAGATTCGAAATGTTTGTAGCCGACACTTTGAACCAAAGTGAGAAGTATTTGCACTGCATCTACAACAACAACAACAGCAATGATTGTTCCTACTTCTCTACCAGGTCCTGCCAACACAAGTTCAAAAGGTAGCAAAAGAAAGTAGCAGCGAAAATAATAAAATGCAAATACATTTTGCGCTGTTTACACGTTGCCAGTGAAAATCATAAAAAACAAAAAAACATGTAGTGCAGAGAAATAAAAGGTAGCTTTACAAAAAAAAACAAAAAAAAACACAAAAAATCGGCAATACTGGCATCAAGCAAACGCGTTGGAGAAGCCATGTTAAGCAAAGAATATGCAAAGGTTATGAAATTTCAAGTCTTGATCGAGTCGAGCAAGCGAAAAGGGGTTGCCAAACTTATGCAAATTTATTGCGCGGAAGCTAGCTACTCCTTTTTTTTTGTTCCTCAATTTTTTGTTATATGCATCCAATAACATCGTTAAAAAAGTGAGAAAAATTCCTTTTGAGTGAGACCAGAGAAAAACTGTAAACTACAAGGTAGCAGCAAATATAAACAACAACAACAACAACATCAAAAAAATACACCAGCACAATATGAAAAAAGGACAACGCAACATGCAGTAAATTTCATAAAAAGCTGTTTGGTTTTGCTTGCATATTTTTTTTTTTTTTTTGTTCTGAGCTAAAAGGTGCAAGAATTTCATGCCAACATTCTGTGAAATGAACTAGCACAGTAAAGTCCTGGGGGGAAAAAAAACATAAATTGATAAAGAGCATTTTTCTGATACCAAGGCTACAAATTATATTGAAATGTTGTTGTGCAAAATATGAACAATATATTTTATAGAAAAATTATATTAAACCACATCATAAACAGTTAAAGCTTCGCAACAAACATTAATACAAGCGCTCATATTTGTAACTCTTAAAAGTAGATGCATTCTGATAAAATTCATATAAGTCCGAAAAAGTCTTATTTATGATCCATTTTTGAGCGCACTTAATTATAGCGCACTCAAAAAGAGTCTTATTAAAAAAGATTTTGTGAGTCTTATTAGAAAAGATCTTGATGATTCAGAAAATATTCTTATATATGATGGTTTTTGAGTGCTCATGATTATGACTCATGACAAAAAAGTCATAACTTTGAGAACTTTCGGAGTGTTCGAAAAAACAAATCTTTGTATACAAGTTTTGTTAAAAAGTTGTTATTTCTCTATACGTTGCAGTGTGGCAAAGCTTATGACTTTCATTGCAGTTATGTCAAGAGTTCGAAACTTACGAGGTGAGGAAAATTTATAAGTTATTGTTTAACAATTTAGTCAAACACATACAAAACAAGTAAAGAAAGTCTAAAGTCGATTTAGCCCGACTATGAAATACCCTAAAACTAGTTTTTCAAACTACAATAATGGTATTGCAAATGGGCGTGTCCGTGAGCGGATGAAGCCCATATTTTATATGTATTTCAATTTTGATGAAAAATGCACAAAAATTTATAAAAATTTCAAGATTTATTCCTATAGCTCACATGTTAATGCCTTAATAGTATTTTCACTATTGTAGGTTGTATGGGAGGTGGACGCGTTCGTGGACGTATTACGCCCAATTTCTTAATGCATCTTACTTTTGGTATAAAATACATATCTACCAAATTTTATCTCTGTAGATTAAACATTAGCTTATTTACTGAGTTTTAAATTATTGGGTTGTATGGAAGGTGGGCGTGTCCGTGGTTGCATGGCATTCATTTTTCAAAACCATCTTCGTTTAGTTATAAAATACATACGTACCAAATTTTATCTCTGTATCTTTTATCTCTGTTGAAATTTGCGTTTTCAATGTTTGGGTTGTATGGAAAGTGGGCGTGTCCGTGGGTTCATGACGTTCATTTTTTTAAAATCATCTTTGGTTTGTTATAAAAAAAATGCGTACTAAATTATATCTCTGTAGATTAAACAAGCTTATTTATTGAGCTGTGCATTTTTGGCTAGTACTATTGTAGGTGGGCGTGTCCGTCTGCCGATTACTCGTTTTTTCGAAGACACCTTTGTTTTGATATAAAATACGTTATACGTATCAAATTTTATCTCTGTAGGTTAAATACGAGTTTATTTATTGAGTTTTAAAGTTTTGGGTTGTATGAGAGGTGGGTGTGGCCGTAAGCGCATGACAAATATTTTTCGAAGACGTCTTTTTTTTTTTGTTATAAAATACATAAGTACCAAATTTGATCTATGTACGTTAAACATGAGCTTATTTATTGAATTTTTAATTTTTGGTTGTATGGGAGGTGGACTTGTCCGTCAGCTTCTCCTTTTTTTCGAAGACAGCTTGGCTTTGACATAAAATACATACGTACCAAATTTTATCTCTGGAGGTTAAACATGAGCTTATTTATTGAGTTTTACATTTTTGGGTTGTATGGGAGGTGGCGGCTTACACCCATTTTTCGAATACATTTTTGTTTTGATATAAAAAACATAAGTACCTAATTTCATTGTTGTAGGCTAATTATGAGCTCATTTATGCAGTTTTCAATTTTTGCGTTGTGTGAGAGGTAGGCGTGTCCGTAGGTGTTTTCCAAAAATATTCAATAGCATGGGAGATGGATCTGAATCCTTGGGTTCATGCGACCATGTGTGCCGAGTTTCATTCAATTATCCTTCTTCTTATCCTGTGTTTACGGACAACACACTGACGGACGGACGGACGGACATGAATAGCTCGACTCACGAGATGACCCTGATCAAGAATATATATACCTTTTTATACCGGACTCACTTCGTTCTATGTGTTACAAACGTTTGCCAGTTAATATACCCTGATCTTTCCGGCTTAGGGTATAATTATGAGTCAGAAAAGAGTTATTTTTTCTTTATTAGAATCACGAAATACTTTAAAAAATAAGGCTTTTATAAGAATATAAGTTTTGACAAAAATACTTAAAATTCTAAACTTTAATCGCATCAGTGGCGTAGGGATGGGGGTGGTCCAAGGTAAAAATTGTTGTCAATTGATTCATGTGCATGTGTTTGCAAATTATGACTATATTGGATGTGGGTTAACAATCTGATGTGACTCATTTATTCATGAGAGAGGAATATAAGAACTATAAGTGAGTGAGTATTATTTTGTGTTATGCTCTGCTGATGATTTTTCGCTGTTTTGTTTACTTTTTGTGTGAGAAAATGAAAGAGTTGAGTATTATTTTTTGGTATCCTTTTTGTAAAACAGTTATTGTATGGTTTGGCACGTGTTGCTGGACATTAACAATTAAATGTGGATGAAATGACAAGAAAGCTGAACTAAAAATTACCTTAAGTACTTAAGTCATTTCACTGAACTCGTGGTGTTTATTGGTGTTATGAGTCATTACGGTATAGCACAATAAATCCATTCACTCAATGAGAGAACTGAGCACTGCATCGATTCATATCAACATAAAAATTATTCTTGTTCATTCATTCGCTATGTATACGTCACATGATATAATAATTCTACCAGGTTGTATTGACAACAGCGTTGCCAGAATGTGAAAAATTTACCAAAACTGGTAAATTTTTTTTTCGATGTGAAAATGTGAAATTAAGTTTCATTTTGGTAAAATTCCTAGTGAAAACGAAAAACATTTTTATGAAAATTTCCCAAAAGCTTAAGGTCGAAGTAAGGGTTTCAGCGTAAAAAACACTTTTTTTTGTGAGTTTGTTTAAGAGTATGGATTGAGCAAATTTATTAAAATCTTTTGTACATTATTGAGTGCACTTTTAACAATACTCTTTTTCTTCCGGAAATATTGAAAAACAAGGTGGTGACTAGGGTTGCCAACTCTGAAAAGTACAAAATCGGAGCCATCAAAAATGCGGGACTTGGCTGAAAAATGCGGGACAACATTCATATTTTTTTTTTATTAAATATTTGCTTTTATTCTTTGAGAAATAAAGGGTATCAACGATGCCTTTACACCATCGCTTGGTTCCTTCATATTGTTTAGATCTCTTTCCAACTCTTGCCCAATTCATGAAAAAACCAAAAAATAAATCCAAATCGTTTTGATAAATAAAATATATGAAAAATAAATGATATTGCCTGTTTCAAAAGAGAAGAACATTTTCGCACATGTTTGAGATAAAGATAATAATTTGGAGAGTGTTCTTCGTTCTGATTGGTCGACATTAAAAATAAAATTCAATATTCTCTGAGCAGAAAAATAAATGAAAAAAATTAATGTATATTCCTGAATTTTGTTGATCATAGCAACTGCGCTGCGGAAGTACTGAATTTTATTTTTCAAAATCAATCAATCAAAATTAAAAAAAAAAATCTGCGGAAAAAAATATTTTGTCATCCGTAATTTCACTTCACAATTTTTTCTTGAGAAAATAATTTATTTTTTATGTAGTTTTTATTTTATTTCTCTCTCAAGAGAAATAAGGTTGCTGCAGGCCGTTGGTGCAACACCGTACTTGCGCGATCATTTGTTCTGAATGTTTGCGCATTTAAATATATAGAAAAATAGTAAAAAACACTCAAAAACAGCATAAAGTTCAGCGAACAGAACAAAAAGAGCAAGAAACTACGCTCTAAAAAATTTTCTAGCTTTAGAAATAACTTCTCACTGCGCATCGAAAAATGAAACTAAAAAATGTTCTTCTCTTTTGAAACGAGCTATAAATTTATTTTGATAATAAAATTAAACGGAAATTTAGATACAAACAATGTTAAGTTCTCAAAAGCGGGACAAAAGGTGTCCCGCAAGGGGTCGTCGCGGGACGCTAAAAAATTAGCTGAAATGCGGGACGTCCCGCGAAATCCGGGACAGTTGGGAACCCTAGTGGTGACAGAGATTTTCCAAGAGCGTCTTGGAAAAATAGCAATTTGCGATGTTCACTATGTCTCGGTCGAAAATTATTTGAAATCAAAAACCATTAAAGTTTAGTCAACGTTGGAGGAAAGTATTTTGTATGTAGAAAATGTGTACCAAGTTTGAAATGAATCGGTCAAGTAGTTTCTAAAAGCCTGGCACTGAACACGGACTTTGAAAACACAACTTGTGGGAAAACTGCTTTAAAGTTTTGTACACGTACCTTTGTACGTTCGAGGTACACTTACTTAAAAATTTGTACCTCCGTTAGTTTTACTCGGATTGACTTCAAATTTGGACACAATATTCTAGAGATGTTGAGCATTCATATAAAATATGGTTACAAATTTTGCCGCCCTTAAATGATCGTCTCTTTTTTTTATCTATATATAAAAAATAGGCATAGGGAAAATAGTAAAAAACCATTTTGTCACGTGTTTCGAACCGATTTTGATTAATTTCTTTTAAATGAATCAAAGTGCGGAGCACGAGTGCACCGACTATTTTTTGAAAAAATTTTTTTGCCAAATCTTTATGAAGAAAATTTGTTTTTTACATTAATTTTGTATCGAGAGAATGAAAGTGAGAAGGTGGAATTGCGGGCACTATCGAACTCAAATTAGTTTTCAAATTATTGGCCTTCATCATATTGAAAAGAACGTTTTTAAATTCGTGCCATTGTAATACTTAATAATTTAATTACATTTTAGGGTTAAAGGATTAGAGTTGCGGTTACGTGTCATGTACAAAAACAAGATTCAGATTCTTCAGACAGTGACACTGAAAACAGGTATTTAAAATATAAAAATGGGGTAGTAACAAAGACCGTAAAACTCAAACTCAATATTACTTGTTTTCTTCAATATCATCGCAATAAAAATAAAGCGCTTTTCAGAAGTTGAATTTTAAATTCCAAACACTGTTAAGAAAAATCATAGGAAATTTCTCGGTTTACCATGATATCTGCTACATGTTTTAAAATATTTGAAACCTGAATACATGAATACTGGTATACAACAATATTAGTTGTGTTCGATGACAAATACTCAGTGCCATAAGCAAACAAATTAAGAAATAAGCCAGAAAAATTACTAGTTTTCATTAAACTGTTGAAAGAGGTAAGCAAAGAAACTATTTAATGCTCTTTCAATTTTTAGAATTTTTCAACAAGAACCAAAATACTTGATTTATTTAAATGTTACTCTTACTTACACCACAAAAAATATAAGCGTACAAAAGAGCTGAAAGCGTAACTTAGAGCAGCTTCTTCAAAAACAAAGAGCAATATCAAGAAGGAGGAGGTAAAAAGAGAAAAACAGTTTTTACTGATCTGTAGTAAGGAATCTAAATCTAGAGGAGTCATCAAACATAGCTTTTGTTATTTCAATTTCATTGGATATCAAAAAAGTAAAAATATTTCGTTTTTTTTGATTGATCACACATATTTAATATTTTTTCTGGGGATGTGAAATTTTTTTCTTAAATGTGAAATATTTTTGGGATAAAATAAAATTTTAGGCTGTGGCAACCCTGATTGACAAGTGTTGATTCTCTCAACTACAAGTAAACGAACTCTCGTCAAAAACAGCTGTTCGTTGTTATATGCGTTGGCCACATTCAGCTGTGTCAACTGTTGTGACAGCAACAAAACGGGGAGCGCTGTTATCGGTATTGAAGTTTCAGAAAAGTTGTAAGGTTTATGAAATGTCAAGCTTTGTATCAACTACCAATGAAAATTTTACCGACAAATACAAAATTTTCTATTTTTAAATACATTTTAATGCACAAACAGTACACATCTATCAATCTATTTTTATAGCCATCTGACCAAACATTCATTTAGATCAGGGGTGCGCAAATTAATACATACAAAGTTTTGTGGTTGTATTGCAAAGCTTTTGTTTTTCAAGTTAACACTGAACGAAAAGCACGAGTTAGTTCATTAATACAATCACAACATATGTTCAGTCGCTGTTTGAACTTCATGCTGAAAGGTTGCGGTCGCTTGCTACTGCGTTGACATATTCAATACTACAAACTTCGTTTAAAAATTAAGTAAAATTCTACGAATTAATAAAATCCTTATTATTTAAAAACAAAAAATTATTACAGACAAACAAATACAATAAACAAACGCATATTCGTGCGTATGAATGGTAGTTTGTCGTTTTTAATAAGGCAACGCAGGAGCAAGCGACCGCAACCTTACAGCATGAAGTTCGCACAGCGACTGATCGTGTGCTATGATAGCACGAATGTGAATAAATATTCAGTGTAACAGTGCGAGTCTCGACTGCAAAGCTTTTTTGACTGAAAGCTGTCGTAAGCATGTGAAAGCTATCCGCCCATGGGCGGCCTTTTTTGCATGCCTGATTTAGATCGATAACTATTGTATGTAGCTGTCATACAGATTATGTAAAAACTGCATAGATGTCCAAGGGAAGTACTCCTAGAGTCTTACAGTTTTCAACCATTTTTAGTACACATCTATTACTTTATTAAAGTGGCTTTTTGACATAAGTTTTGTAAGGATCATTCCACTTTTAGTTTTACCTTCCATACAAAATCATGTAAAAACTAAATAGATGTTCAAGATGTCAAACTGATTTTGACCCTGTGTAGTAAGCATTAATTACATTATTTGTTTAGTTTTGTGATCAATGGGTTGCATAGGAGGTGAGCGTGTCCGTGGAAGTATGAACTTTATATTTTTCTGAAATTCAATATGTGTTATAACTAGGGATGTCAATCTATACCGGCATCCCGATCTTTTTTGAGTCCCGAAAATCCCGGGATTAGTCGATTTAAATCCCGGGAAATCAAACTTTTATCGAAAATATTTCCCTTTTGATGATCTTATTTGATTTTTATTTGAGTTTATTTGTTACATTGGCAACGCTTTACGAGTTTGTAACACTATTTTGAGTTAATAGTTGACTTTATGTTTGGAGCCAAATCACCGATAAAACACGAAATTTTATAATGTCATTAAACATGACAAAAAAATTAACACAAAAAAGAGTTGAAGCTTATACAAGATTATATGGCAAGATGGAATAGTATGCTAGCCATGTTAGAGAGATTTATTTTTAAAAAGGACGCCATTGATCTTAAAATTAATTTTTTGCTTTAACATGAGTTTGATTAAAGTAGTTGCATGTGTTCTTCATTCAGTCAAAGTTAACTTATATACTCGCCACGTCAAATGTGACGTCGCTTTGAATTTTATGCTGAAAAAATAAAAAGAAATCTTCTTTGAACAATCACTTCTTTAATCTACCCGTTGAAAGATTAAAGCAACGGAAAGCAATTCTGTCAGATGTTTACTCTTTTTTAATTAATCCAAATAATATGTCTGATCTTATATATAACTTTTCTTAAACTCCTAATATAACCTCTATTAGAAAAGAGCTCGAGAATATCATCCTTAACGTTGAAAATGAGCCTTATTGCAAAAGCGATATAAATAATACTAATGACGATGTGATTGAGGTAGATAAGGGTGCAAGTCTCAAAATAAATTACAAATTGCATCAAGTCTAAACCAGCAATTCATCTGTAGTTTTGATAAATGAAATTGACCTTCTTGTTTTTACCTTCAGAAAGCATTTTATTTTTTTTTTAAGAAATCCAACCAACAAGTATTAAGGTTCTTCCCAACTGCAGGTTTTATATGCAACAAATTGAGATCCAGGTTAGGGGATAACTATATAATTTATATAATTTATGCTATGATTTCTCAAAAATCGCATTTTGATCAAGAGATGGAATAATTTTCATTAGCTCATAATGGTATGGGTGATGTATATATTTTTTACTTAAAAGTATTGACTTTTTTAAATAAAATAAACTGTATCATATAATAATGCATAATATTGATCTCAAGTGATTTAAAAAGCTTTAATAATGATACAATTATAATTAAAATATAAATAACTGCCAATATGTTTTTCAAATTTCATGTTGGTTTTGCTGATTAAAATGAATAATTTAGTCGTTAATTAAAAACATACAAGAATTAAATATTACCAATACTACTTGATTGTTACATCAATTTGATATAGAATAATACATATAACAGGATGATTACAGATGTGTTGCACGTTTTGGAAAAAAAAAAACATACGAAATTAAAAATATTTGAAATTAAATCCCGAAACGATACCAGGATCCCAGGATTGTTTATTCAGATCCCATTTTTTTGACATTCCTAATGTACATATATAAAACGATTTTCTCTAAATGTACACTTATAACAGCCTAAAAACAAAATGAGCAAATGAGTAATATTTGTGTGTTTATCAACAGATTCGAAACTATTTTTATTATTTCTACTACTATTTTCTATTTAGTAAAAAGGTCAACAATTTATTTTTTTATTTGTAAAAACTTTTTACAAAATCAGCACAGAGTTAATAGTTCGTCAAAGTAGCAACTTTATTTGGCTTGTAACAAAGCTTTTCAAATATGCTTATTTAAGAAAAAACAAAAAAAATAAAAACTTGATTTTATTATATAAAAAATACTACAAAAATAACTATAACAAAATTTGCCTGAGTGAGCAAAAGTGATTGAGTGACTTGAGTGGAACTATGAGCAAGTGAGTAAGTGTGGAATGGAAAGAGTAGAGTTTAAGTAATATTTGCTAAAAAATGCAAAGTAGTACTTTTTCTGCTGTCGATTTGCTGTTGTTATTTGCCTGCATCCGTTGGACGAAAACACACAAAAAAAAAAGAACCATAACAAAAAGCTTCTTACATAAGCTTTTATTTAGTTGTTACAAAAATGCTTGACTGCAACATGTTTGTAACTTTGTGCATGTTTACTATTAATTTTTTTGCTAACATGTTTAAGTAAATGCATACATGTGTGCAAACACGCACACACACACACATATACATCCACACAAATGTTAACATGCTTACTGCTTGTGCACTAGAAAGCAAAATATTTGCATTGCCAACAAAAAACATGAACAAGCATTGTAACGGGCAAGTAAGTGTTGAACGTTGGTTGGGAAATCTAATGTATTACTTGAAATTAGCTATTGAGCAAAAAATAGTGCAAAGAACAGCTACGAGCATCGCAAATGTTTTGTAAAGGTAAAGAATTTTAATTAAAAACTTTACTTGATTTTTAATTAAGCTTAAGTTGAGAATTTGGTAAGAGCTTCAAAAATTTCCACATTCAAATAGTACAGAATGTTAGTAGATTGTTGCGTAAAGTTTTTCAAAGATAATTGCTAAAATTTAGGCAGAAACAATAAAATTAAAAAGAAAATCCTTAAAAGCTTACAACAGCCAGAAAAAGCTCAGGCAAAAATAATAAGGGTGGTTCAAATAATATAAAAAAACAACGAATTGGCTAGTTCAGCAATTAAAAGGACTATGACTTAACCTTTTAAACATTGGTTATTTAGGTCAAATATAAAAATGATATTTGGTGCAACTTAAACACTTCAAGCTTTTTTTTTTCCTACAAACATGTCACTCTAATCAACACTTGTGCAGATATGATGCTATTTATTTATACCTAACAGTATAGCTCTTAATAGTTGTCTTTATGTATCACTATCAATATCAATATGTATTGCATACTTTTAGGCACTTTTTTTATTATTTTCCTTAGAAAGTACTACAAAAATAAACCTTCAAAAAGTCAAAAATAGCGCAGAGTAAACAATATTAAACACACAACACACACATACACATATACATATGTCTGCTCGTCTAAACACAAACACATTGAAATAAAAGTAACTTTACAAATTTACATACTTAAAAAAAACTGACTAAAATCGGACCAGGCAGATTTGAGTTAAAAAAAATTCTTATTCCCAAATCCTTTAATAACTAATGCCTTAAAAAACAAAGAAAATCAAAAACAAAAACAATAACAATAACAGCAAAAGTTCAAAAACTAAACAATAACATTAAACAACAATAAAAAAATAAAAACAATTTTCCAACAAACATACAGTTAGAAGAAAATAAGTTGATGCAGAACAACAAAGCAACACATTTAAATATTTTACATGCATATCACAGCACATACATTCAAACACACACGCACACACATAGGCACACACATAAGCCGTAACTATATGCAAACATATAAAGATAGCAACAGTATTTGACATATTTTAAATTTGACTTTAGGACTTTTTATTGCCATGAAAAGCCAACTTAAAGCAGCCTCAACAATGCCTTCGACTTTGACGATGAGCACAACGACAATGAGAACGCCAACAGCACCAACAACGACAACGACCACTGTTACTACTATGACGATGATGACGTTCTTGGCATAAGTGTATGAGTCACACAAAACAGCAAGACTAACTGGCAAATCTTGGGATCTGCTGACGACAAAAGCATCGTCAAGAAACTGAATTTTTGTTTTTTCGTGTGACAAGTACGAGTATGATGATATTTTATGTGTTCCATTCCACTCACTCACTCACTCACTACTTATTCCACTAACAGCTTCTATTCATGCGACCCGTTGACCTTTTACAAAACCAGCCAACAAGAATTTAAAGACATAACAAACGAAATAAAATCTAAATAAAAAAGGACACAAAAAAAAAAAACTACTTTAAGCTAAGGAAAGCTCATCACATGAATGTGGCATTTGTTGCTAAGCATGCTGCGAATGACGGGAAATGCTGTTGGTTACTTCCGTTTGGCAATTGAAGCTCATACGTACATGCATATGTATGTATGTGCTGCTGAATGTGTTGGCGATATAAACGCTTATGAGTATGCGAGCGTGTATAAATATCTGTGTGCATGTGAGTGTGCTTTGCATTCGCTTTGGGATACAGCATGTTGCTTCATTCGTATTCCTTGAAATCCGTCAACGTTTAGCAGCATTTAAGGAAAACGGTAATGCTTAGCAAGAAGTTCAGAGAATTGTAGTGTGGATGCGTGACAAATACACAGAGAGCAAGTGTTAAGTCAGACTTAAGAAATTTTAAATTAATTTTTAATATGTAATTGATTAAGAACTTGCCTTGCTATGAGGCTGTTTGAGAAATAGTTGGAAACACAAGACAATCAACATATTGAAGTAACATGTTGACATATGACAAAAGAACAAAACAAATATCTAATGAAAGCATTTGCCAAAATCATAACCATAACCATGACTATAACCATAACCATAACCATAACCATAACCATAACCATAACCATAACCATAACCATAACCATAACCATAACCATAACCATAACCATAACCATAACCATAACCATAACCATAACCATAACCATAACCATAACCATAACCATAACCATAACCATAACCATAACCATAACCATAACCATAACCATAACCATAACCATAACCATAACCATAACCATAACCATAACCATAACCATAACCATAACCATAACCATAACCATAACCATAACCATAACCATAACCATAACCATAACCATAACCATAACCATAACCATAACCATAACCATAACCATAACCATAACCATAACCATAACCATAACCATAACCATAACCATAACCATAACCATAACCATAACCATAACCATAACCATAACCATAACCATAACCATAACCATAACCATAACCATAACCATAACCATAACCATAACCATAACCATAACCATAACCATAACCATAACCATAACCATAACCATAACCATAACCATAACCATAACCATAACCATAACCATAACCATAACCATAACCATAACCATAACCATAACCATAACCATAACCATAACCATAACCATAACCATAACCATAACCATAACCATAACCATAACCATAACCATAACCATAACCATAACCATAACCATAACCATAACCATAACCATAACCATAACCATAACCATAACCATAACCATAACCATAACCATAACCATAACCATAACCATAACCTTAACCATAACCACAACCATAACCATAACCATAACCATAACCATAACCATAACCATAACCATAACCATAACCATAACCATAACCATAACCATAACCATAACCATAACCATAACCATAACCATAACCATAACCATAACCATAACCATAACCATAACCATAACCATAACCATAACCATAACCATAACCATACCCATAACCATAACCATAACCATAACCATAACCATTACCATAACCATAACCATAACCATAACCATAACCATAACCATAACCATAACCATAACCATAACCATAACCATAACCATAACCATAACCATAACCATAACCATAACCATAACCATAACCATAACCATAACCATAACCATAACCATAACCATAACCATAACCATAACCATAACCATAACCATAACCATAACCATAACCATAACCATAACCATAACCATAACCATAACCATAACCATAACCATAACCATAACCATAACCATAACCATAACCACAACCATAACCATAACCATAACCATAACCATAACCATAACCATAACCATAACCATAACCATAACCATAACCATAACCATAACCATAACCATAACCATAACCATAACCATAACCATAACCATAACCATAACCATAACCATAACCATAACCATAACCATAACCATAACCATAACCATAACCATAACCATAACCATAACCATAACCATAACCATAACCATAACCATAACCATAACCATAACCATAACCATAACCATAACCATAACCATAACCATAACCATAACCATAACCATAACCATAACCATAACCATAACCATAACCATAACCATAACCATAACCATAACCATAACCATAACCATAACCATAACCATAACCATAACCATAACCATAACCATAACCATAACCATAACCATAACCATAACCATAACCATAACCATAACCATAACCATAACCATAACCATAACCATAACCATAACCATAACCATAACCATAACCATAACCATAACCATAACCATAACCATAACCATAACCATAACCATAACCATAACCATAACCATAACCATAACCATAACCATAACCATAACCATAACCATAACCATAACAATAACCATAACCATAACCATAACCATAACCATAACCATAACCATAACCATAACCATAACCATAACCATAACCATAACCATAACCATAACCATAACCATAACCATAACCATAACCATAACCATAACCATAACCATAACCATAACCATAACCATAACCATAACCATAACCATAACCATAACCATAACCATAACCATAACCATAACCATAACCATAACCATAACCATAACCATAACCATAACCATAACCATAACCATAACCATAACCATAACCATAACCATAACCATAACCATAACCATAACCATAACCATAACCAAAACCATAACCATAACCATAACCATAACCATAACCATAACCATAACCATAACCATAACCATAACCATAACCATAACCATAACCATAACCATAACCATAACCATAACCATAACCATAACCATAACCATAACCATAACCATAACCATAACCATAACCATAACCATAACCATAACCATAACCATAACCATAACCATAACCATAACCATAACCATAACCATAACCATAACCATAACCATAACCATAACCATAACCATAACCATAACCATAACCATAACCATAACCATAACCATAACCATAACCATAACCATAACCATAACCATAACCATAATCATAACCATAACCATAACCATAACCATAACCATAACCATAACCATAACCATAACCATAACCATAACCATAACCATAACCATAACCATAACCATAACCATATTCATAACCATAACAAATCTTGAAGAAAAGAGATATAAAATAAAATCCTAAATACACTGAAGTTGGTTAGAGTGAATCTCCCCTACGAAGAAAGCAGGGTGAATTGTCCTAAAGTGGCCGGTCCTGTGACAGTTATTATTTAACCTATCACAGGATAGGTTCTTATCGTTACCAATATCTTAGTGGAAGTGCGGTAGACCGTCATGTGAAGCACGTGGGTTCGAATCCTGGCTGTGTACGTTCAAAAATTCTAATTTAACAATTTAAATTCTACTTACGTTTCATTAACTGCTTAGTGAAAAATAACCTTCAAAATAAGTTGTGTGGTGGCCGTGGCATGCAGGTTAAGTGTGTGGCTTAGCATGCTCGGAGCCCGGGTTCGATCCACAGCCGCGGCGAAAAGTTTTTTACAAAAAAAAAAATTTTCTGATCGGTCACCTCCTCTCTGCAGACAATGGCAAACCTCAGAGAATAAATAATGTCAAGTAAAGCTTCTTGAGAACATGAGCCGTTCGGAGTCGGCATAAAACATGTAGGTCCAGTTCTCGGTCAATTGTGTGCAAACATTTAATAACACACATAACACAATTGACCATAAGAAGCTCGGTCAAAGTCCTTTCAAGGGCTGAAATGGCCAATTTGTTTTTTTTTTTTTTTGTTTCCATTTTTTATTAAAGCAAAAAAATATTTATTTAAAAAAATTATTTTTGCTTGTTAATATATATATAACGCGAAAGTCTACTGATTAGGTCTTAAGGTGACCATTGACACCTGCCGATATATTTTTAAGCCGGTTCTGAGATTGCTTCAAAGGTATGTAGCCGGTGGCAACTTTCCCCTGTCAATGACAACGTCATAAAAAAAGAACCGATTGTTATAAAATGTTGGTGTCAGAATTAGGAGTGGTCACTATCACGTGATAAATTCTGAGCCGGTTCTTTTCTCTGTATGACCTTTAACCCGCCGTTACTCGCGCACTTATTTTTGGACGCCGTCACTCGCGGGGTGTTTCATGCAAAAGAGTAATAATTCTACAAAAATAAATATTTTTAAAAAATTATCATACTACTTTTAAAGCAAAACAAAACAATTTCTTCTAAAAAATAGTTAATATTCTGTACAAAAAAATTCATATAAAAGATAATCCAAAAAAGTCGTGGGGTGTCTGGTACACCCCGCGCGAGTGACGAAGGGTAAAAGACAAAATATTTGAAAAGAAACAAAATTTGTGTGTGTATCTCACTCAGTGTTGCCATATTTCGGTAGAGCACATTCCCGTTTTGTTTATTCTTTTCAAGAAGTTTTCCCCTTTGTTTGATTTTAATTTTCTAGTTTTTTAATAGTTTTTTATCTAGTTTAAAAAAAAATATATTTATATCTAATTAAGTTTTTGCACATTGGACTGGGTCAAAATCTTAAGTTGGAAAAGTACACCCATTATTTTTAAGAAAGCTTCGAGAGAGCCCAAAAATTTGTTTTTATTTTGAACCCACTTAAAAACCGCCAATGGTCTGTTTACCATTACTTATGCACTTTGTTGTCCAATCTTAGCAAAGGATGTTACGTTAAAAAGAGCTTTACGATCACTACATTTTCCTCTCAGGGCTTTTGAACTTTCATAGGCATATCCAAGTGGTAAGTCCTGATACCTCGATATAATCCCACTTGAACTTGAATTCAGTGCTCATAAAATTAAATTTAAAAAAATTACCTTCTTGAATAAACCATTTGGATGGTTTTTCCGGAGGTTCAAAACAATTTTGTTTTGTTTTTGCAACTGTCTTGAAGTCATCTCCAAAATATGGTATGCACTTTTCAAGCTATTTTTTTTTTTTTGTATTGAGACTTACCCACTCTATCGTTCATATTACTTGAGTGGAACTGAAAATATTTTTGTATGGAGACCGATCCAATTACTTTCGAATATCACTTATAACTTGAGTGCAACTGAAAATTTTCCTTGACTTTTTCTAATCCTATTCAATTGTGTTTTTACATAAATATTTTAGCGTGTGAACCATGAGTTTTTGATTGTTCATTTTTCAAAATTTGTTATAAAAAATAAATACAGACAAAAATTGCATTTTAGCTAACGTTTGGCGAAATTGAATGCATGAAATGAATACATGTACATTCAGGTTGATTCAGATACATAATTCTGAAATGTATTTAAAAAATTTGGTATATTTGAAAAAAAAATGCATGCATTGTTTGCTTGCTTTTTTGAAACATAACGTTTTTCTCATAAAAATGCGATGAAAGTGCATCCAACCTAATATTTCCCTTTTTTAAGCCTATTTTTCCCGTTTTTACTTTTAAGTCGAAAATTCCATTAAAGCGGGGAAAAATCTTAGTCTGGCATCACTGATATAACTGCATAGCTAACAGAGAAAGCTGGTAGATGAGCAATAAAAGAGATGAGTTGGAGAGAGTAACTCTTTAAGTAAAAAGAGCAACATAATCGTTTGAAAAGAAACCAATCAAGCAATGCGTGGCATCGTTGATAATTTGTTGAAAAATTTAAAAATTTAATTGACGATATTTATAACTTAATTTTCTTAAATAAATTAGCACAAAAAATATTTGCTTAAGCTTTATATAATACTAGTATAGAAGCCCGTCATTTGACGGGTCGTATTCAAAATAATTAAGTACCAGACGATATGGCAATAGTTTTAAATATGATATTTTAATACACAAAAATTATTCGCTTAAGCTTTATATAATACTAGAAGGAAGCCCGTCATTTGACGGGTCGTATTCAAAATAATTAAGTACCAGACGATATGGCAATAGTTTTACATTCACCTCAAACGTTTTTTTTTGTTTCAGTCGTAGTCAATGTGTCTTTACTGTCAAATAAAAAAAAAATTTGTGTGCATACAGTTAACAGTTGAAGCGATATTTGGTTGTATTGGTTGTATGAACAGGTTCTTGTACAGGCTGAACAGGTATTACAAGCATAGCAATTATAACAACCATGATCAGTTTGAGCGATGTAGAGCACGGATCAGGACGCTTGTCTTTTATATATTTAGATTATAGAAGATAGGTATAGAATTCTTTAACTCTATATAATAGAGTACTTTGAACCATGCACAAAACCATTAAAATATAAACAATTTATATTAAAACTTGAAACCACTTGATTGATGCTGGAAATACTTGAAATGATTAAGCAATTTTTTCTAGTGTAATTTCATAAATTTTATAACAAAGAAACCCGAAGGATTCACTTGAAGTTAGCAAACAAGCTGGCCGGATGAATGTTGTTGAAATGGTTACCAACAAGTTTCGGGCAAGTTTTTGGGTTTCTTTTTTTTTTAAATCATGCCAAGCAAGTGTTAACCAAAAAATTATAACATTTTTGTGAAATTTTCATCTAAACGTTTCACGTTTTATATGCGCAAACAGCAAACAACGCAAACTTACAACTTCAGCAACATACTTCCTTTCGTACGCTTTAGTTATACAAAACCATAGATAGTACTTCATATTTGATGCGCTTATTCAGCTCTCATGATGCGCTTTAAAGTTGAATAACAGCTGAACAGGCGTTGATTTTATGTGTTTAGCTCTGTAGCCAGCCACATGCGAAAATTTTCAACTACTCGACATCCTTAAGAAAAATGAGCAAATCCTGGGATGATATGAATTTCCGCTGTTTTGGAAGATGTTGAAAACTTGATTATTAGCTGCGTGCATGTGGTTGGGAGAGTACGTTGAAAAAGCAAAAACAACAACACAAATAAAAATAAAGAACGAACACATCTCATAGACCACAAGTGAAGGAATTTATCAGCAGCGAGTGCTTAGTCTGCGGATGCAGCGTCAGCTGGATGACTATCGATAGATGCGCTTACGTGGCCGCGATTATGTAGTAGCTCACGTAGAAGTTTATAAATGTACCCAGCAGTAAATAGCTTAGCAGTTTGGTCTTGTAATCATTCCGTAACTACATCCTAGATACATATACTATTTGTGAATCGAAATTTCTTCCATCAAACAGAAATACATAAATGTCAGATCTATCTGTCAATGAAGTCCCGTAACAGTATTCTAAATTATAGCTTGTTTCAAAAGAGAAGAACATTTTTTAGTTTCATTTTTCGATGCGCAGTGAGAAATTATTTCTTTTTTGTACTGTTCGCTGAACTTTATACTCTTTTTGGGTGTTTTTTACTTTTTTTTTATATATATTTAAATGCGCAAACATTCAGAACAAATGATCGCACAAGAACGGTGTTGCACCGACGGCCTGTAGCAACGTGCATCTTGAAAGAGAAATCAAAAATAAATTACAATAAAAACAAATTATTTTCTCAAGAAAAAATTGTGAAGTGCAATTCCAGCTGAAAAATTATTTTCTGACACACATTTTTTTCAATTTTGATTGGTTGATGCTGAAAAATAAAATTCAGTACTTCCGCAGCAATTCCGCAGTTCCGATGAACTACAAAATTCAGGAATATACATTAATATTTTTTCATTTATATTTCTGCTAAGAGAATATTCAATTTTTTTTTTAATTTCGACCAATCAGAATGAAGAACACTCTCAAAATTATTTTCTTATTCTCAAGCATGCGCGAAAATGTTCTTCTCTTTTGAAACAGGCTATAAAAAAAATTTGATATTGTTATAGAAATTGATAAAAGCTGCGTTCGATTCGCCAGTGCTCAACTCGCTTGTGAAAAAAGAACGTCTACTCATTTTTATTTTATTTTCTCAATAGTTGGCAACGCTTTTATTATGACGACCATATCAATAAATACATTAAAACTTATCCCGTACACCAACCAAGTGAAAAAATAAGAACTTGGCAACGCAACTTTACTCAACTCAACAGGTAGTTGACTTTCTCTATTCTCAACTAGCTGGAGACTTTGTTGTTGTTTTCTCATACAAATTTTGAAATAAGCGACAATAAGCAAGTATAGGCTGGCGAATCGAACGCAGCTAAAGAAGAATTTCGTGACTTGATTAGCGTATCAAATACTTTTTGCATTAGCTGCGTTCGATTCGCCAGTACTGAACTCGCTTGTGAAAAGAACGTCTACTCATTTTGCTTTTATTTTCTCAATAGTTGGCAACGCTTTTATTATGACGATCACATCAATAAATACATTAAAACTTATCCCGTACACCAACCAAGTGAAAAAATAAGAACTTGGCAACGCAACTTTACTCAACTCAACAGGTAGTTGACTTTCTCTATGCTCAACTAGCTGGAGACTTTGTTGTTGTTTTCTCATACAAATTTTGAAATAAGCGACAATAAGCGAGTATAGGCTGGCGAATCGAACGCAGCTATAGTAAAAGTGCGAAAGACACCATAAGAGAGCATATTCGGCTGTAAAATATTGGATAGCGAAGTTCAAAAGAGGTCGAATCAGCAGAAAATATTAAGAATGGAGTCAGCAAAATAGTGGTTAGGTCCCAGTGGAAGAGCACCAAAGCGACCGAAGACTCAACAAACGGCCGATAAGGTGTTGGCGTCTGTGTTTTTAATTCAAGTGGCATTTTGTTCATCGACTATTTGAGAAAAGAAAAAACAAACAAAGCCATTTATCGAAGAAAAAATCATCTAAAATAGAGCACTCATTTCTAAGTAGTACATACAAGAACCCAATAAAGAAGTAGCACATATAAGAACTCAATCAAGAAGCCTTTGTCAGTTCATATAAAACAAAAACAATACAAGCTAAAACAACGAAACAAAAACAAAGAAAGCAGCAGACACAACATAAGCAGCTTACTATTTTGTGACTTTAATATAATAGTAACAAAATCCAAAATTAGATATTCATTCAGCGCAGGATATATCTGATATTTTAGCATATATATTATCTTTGAACGATGAGTATTAAAGTATGTAGGTATACCCTAAAGTATTCGTCAAAAAAGTTTCATGGCCTTGAAAAAATCTGTTAAAACAACCCCATACAAACCGCGCTGTGAGACGAATTCTACGTCAAAAAAAAAAGTGATTATTGTGATTGGTGTGCAAAAAAATAATATTTATTTTTTTTTAATCTTTCTAATAAATAAAATCAAATGTTTGTCCCTCTGTCTGTCTGTCTGTCTGTCTGTTCCGTATAGGCATGCGCACCTTTTATGCGATTGAGCTGAAATTTGAACACTGAGTACGTTTCATTTCAAATCAGAAGGGCTATAAAAAAGTGGGCGGAAGTATGAGGGCGTGGCACTCTATATTAACTCTTAAACATCTGGACCGATTTCACCGAAATTTGGTATGAGAGTTCAACTGCGCCCAAGATAAAACATGGGCTATAAAAAATTCCAAAGACTTCCGCAAGAGGGTGCTTTAAGTAGTGAGTTTTAACGACATAATCACTCCTAAACACCAGTACCGATTTTAAAGAAATTTGGTATGAACGTTCAACTGCAAGCAATATAAAGCATGGGTTAAAAAAGTGAGCGGAAATATGTGGGCGTGGCACTCTGTAATAACTTCTAAGCGCCTGAACCGATTTCCATGATATTTGGTATGTTGGTTCAACTGCCCCAAAATAAAACATAGGCAATAAAAATAATCCAAAGACTTCCGCAAGAGGGCGCTTTAAGTAGTACGTTTTAAAGACATAATAGCTCCTAAACACCTGTAACAATTTTAAAGAAATTTGGTATGAACGTTCAACCCAAGATAAAACATTAAATGTAAAAAAGACTTCCAAAGACTTCCGCAAGAGGGCACTTTATGTAGTGCATTGTTAAGACATAACTTCAAAAGGACTTGACCGATTTTACTAAAATTTGGTATGTGAAATAACTTGACCCTGCAACAGAATTGAGGCAATTTAAATTTCAGAAAACATCTGTGACAGGGCGTTTGATTCAATCAATTATGTCTGGCTCATTCACTTTAAAACGGATGAACCAATTTTGATGAAACGTAGTAAGCATTTGTATCTGTTACTGAAATAGATCCTATGCTTTTAAAAGTTCTTTCGACAAACATCAAGGAATGAGCCGAAGGCAAACGAAGTCAAGAATCAAAGACTAACGAATAAAAAGCAGTTTAATGAAGTTAGAAGTTTATGAAGAAAAATCAACCGAACAGTATCGACCAAAACCGAAGTTGAACGACGGCAATCAAAAAATCGAATCGATCAGGATTTTTTAACATTCGATTTTTTTTTTTTAATTAAAAATGCATATAAAATGCATGCTAAGAAAAACTTTAAACACAGTTTTTTAAAAATAACTTTTTTCAATGACTCTTTTAAATGTAAGATGTAATTTTTTTTTAAACATGTCCGCCAGGTACTGCTTTACGGAAATTAGACTAAACACTTTCGACGGAAGGTGGGAAAAACCCCAAAAAATTATAATTTAAAAAATTTTAATACATAATTGATAATTTAAAAAATGTTAAAATGAGAGCAGTTTAAAAAATTCGTCCTTTTTCTGTGCTTGAGGCACAACCCCGAGTAACACCGGGTAACATCCGCTAGTATCGTTATATATAACGCATTTTGATTGGTCTCCGGTTATTTTAGTTGAACTTAAATATTATAATACAACATTATTTAACCATTATATTAGACAGCCTGTCAAATGCTAATCAGCGCATGTAAAAATCAGATTGACGTATAGTACCTCAAAAAAATTTGTCCATGATTATTCTAGTCAAGCCATTGAAGTGGCTAAAATAAAATTCGAACAGTATCGATAGCTTTTTGATGTTTTAAGGTGTTGTCATATTAAAAAGCTCTCAACTGCAATATTTCTAAGCCAGTTGTACTGAAGCTCAGTTTAACACTAAAGCAATGTTCTCAAGTGCATGTTTAAAATCCAAGTTCTCAATATTTAAATGTATATTTTCCATTTTTAATGCATAAAATTTGCACTCTTAAGCAGTGGGTTCCCAACCTTCTTAAAAAATAATAAAATCTCAATAGAAATTAATGCATTTTGGATTGGAAAGAGTTTTGAGTTGATCGAATTTGAAATTTTGAAAAAAGTAAAAATTTACTTCACATGCACAACGGTTCTTGCAGAACATAATTTTACAAGTACATAATTTTTCTACTGGGTATAAAAAGCTGCTTGCGCAGCTGTGTGTGCTGTTGAATAGGATGTGTTGCAGGATGCTGTGTCGGATGTGGTGATGGATGTGGTGTCGGATGTGGTAAGTCAATGCATGAGATTTCTTGAAATGGATTCTTTATGCGAATGATGGTGGCGATAAACAAGTCGTAAGAGAATAAAATAAAAATAAAAAAAATCAATTACTTCGTCATGAATTGTGAATTTTAAAGTTTTTGTTATAATCAATCAAATTTTAGCTTGACGAGTTTTTTCCCCACAAGTTGCTCAAAAATGATTTGAACAATTTGAATTTTTAATGACTTAAAGCTCATTGCAGATGTGATTGAAATACTAAATATTGAATATTTTATTTTTTTGACTGAAAATTGATAAGATAAATGCAACAGTAACACTATTTTTCCAGCTGTTTTAGAAACTTTTGAGCTTAACAAGACGTCATAATTATAGAAAGTTTAGCGAAGTAAAATATAAAGTATCTTCAAATTTCATATTTTCAATTTTCTTGAAAACTAAAAGTTCAACTAAATTTTGGCAAAAACTTTAATTGAACGCACTCTAATAAAAATAAAAAATAATTGGAAAAAATGGCTGACATGCCGACAAAATAATGTTTCCTTTTGATTATTTTTCATTTCCTAAAACGCAACTACAGGCAAACTTATTGCTTCAAAAAGGCAGCAGCAGCAGGCAAAGAAAGCACTTTGGTAAACCTGTAGAAAATCAGAGAAGGTAAAAGGAAATCATTTAAATCGCTTGAAAAAAAAAAACCAGCATCGAAAATAATACAGAAAAAGAAAAGAGCAACAAAGAAAAAAAAAACACATTTCAATTCAATGAATTCAACTGCATTTTCATGACATTTCAACCAATTCTGCTTTGATGGGGGAAAGAAAAAACCAGAACGCATGAAAAGCAGCCAAAAGGCATTAAAATGACAAAATGAAAGAGAAAGAGAAAAAAAATCTACGCAAAAGAATTTCTTGGCATAACATAGCAATTTTTTATATTAAGCAGCATTACAAAAAAAAAATTATAAAAAAATTCATTACCTTTGCAATTCCGCAAATATTTGCCAGAAGCACTAGCTAGACAGAGAGAAAAAATGAGAGACATAAGAATCGAAAGCAAAGGTGTTTGGTTGAACTTTCAAGCTTGAGCACCGGAAGCAGTGACATTTTTGGTCTACACCAAAAAAATAAAAAACACAAATGGCAGCCAAAAATATATACATATATAAAATTAAGCTGTTTTTGTTATGTATTTTTAAAACTGTGTTTCTACTGCAACCCTGACTGCTCTTCGTGCATAATCATTAAAATGCCAAAAACCACACATATTATGGACGAACATTGCTGTCGAACGTCCTGCTTTCAAGCTGCGTTGCCCATAAATTCGCACTTCATGGCTTAAGTGTTGCCTGCAAATTACTGAAGTTTTATGAGCGTTTCCTTTATTAGTTATTTGCGATTAAGAAATTTTTAACTGCATACCTTTTGGCGCAATAACAATGCTAAATTTTCAATAAATGCTGGCAACACTGACTGACATCGTCTCTGCGTCGTTCTTCTTAATGGCGCTGTCATTAGGTTGTGTTGCTGCCACAGCCATTGCTTATGTTTATGTAAACATACATATACCTATAAATGTATGTATGGCTGTTGGTATATTTGTATGCATATTTTTTTTTTCTTCTATTTTTGTGTTATATTTTTTTTTATTTTTTGTTTTTATTTTGCAAAACTCGCCATATTATTTGATTTTTTAGTACTTTCCTGGCATTATCAGAAAATATGCATTGCATACTTTTTGGTCATTAAGTATTTAGTATAATGAGCTTTTTATGTTGCCTAAAAGCTTAATAACAGTGTTCATTCGTCAGGATTATGATTGAATGGCGTGGCATATTAAGCAGCAATACCGTTAATGTCTTTTGAGGGGAACATTTTTTTTTGTTTTTATTGCGGCACATTGAGCATTGAACTTTGTGCGCCGCCGCCTACCCATCCAGTCCGCCCCAAGGTATGCTTACTGCTTGCTGCATAAAACAACGTAAACTAAACAAATATGCTTTGTAGAAGAGCGTTACGTATTTTCAAATATTTTTATGCTTCATGAATCTTGAAAATTACACAATCGCACGGAATGCAAATATTTAAGTACCATTTTTTTTTTTTTGTTGTAGTTGTTGTAAAAATGAATGATAACGGCAGTGGTTGAAGAAAGTTTTCAATAAAAAACTTAATTAAAATATGAAAAACTCAGAAAGATAGTGAAAAATTCTTCTAGTAATTAAAATGGAGACAGAGGTGTATGGTTGCCAACTTTGGGCAGAGGATGGAGAATATGTACATGAATGATATTGTTCAAACAAAGTAAATAATATTTTATACAACAGCTGATCTACAAGAGACCTCATATAATACATATGTATACTTTTAGGCCAAAAATTTAACATAATATGTACAGTTGGGAAGGAAGATGCGCTTATAAGAAGCTTCACTTTACTTATTATTCAAGTTTTGTCAACTTAAAGAAAAACAACATAAAATTGTGGCTAATGGGGTGTCATTAAACCCCTTAACAGCTCTTTTAAAATAGAAAAAAACATGAAAATCTTACTTTATATCGGATATCTTACTTCAGGGTTCCTCAAAAATCACTTTAACAAAAATTAAATTTTATATAGCCACACATTAGGTACAGTTTCTATGATGTGACTCCACTACGTCTTACCGCATGGTTTCCAAAAATGTTGGCAAGAAAATTTACCAGAAATTTGATTGAGTCAATAACTCGCTCATTATATGTACTACGAAAAAAATAATGTTACAAGAGCTAGGCGTAAGTCTCATGACAAAACTTATAAAAAATAATCACAATGTGGAAAGAACGGCCTGAGCAAAGAAACTGCAAAAGTGTTGCATGATTTATAAATCCCCGCATATCGTTGCTACGATATAAAAATTACAACCAAGTAAAAACTACAACTTTACCCCATTGACAAAAACTTTACGCAAAAAATTCATTACGTCACGAGGAAGCTTTATTTAGTATTTATAATGCAACGGCGTTGCATCGAATTTTTACTCAATGAATAAAAACAAAAAATATTTGCTAAGGAAAATATTATACTACAAAAACAGAGAATCGAAAAACACGGGCTTACAACAAAAACAAAGCATTTTTGTCATCATCAATTCGTAGAGATAGAAACTTATGCAACAAAATTCAAATATTGTTGCATATGAATAATTTTACTATATTTTATTATAACAAACGTTTTTTTTTGGTTTTTTGTCTTATAACAAAAGAAAATCATATTTTTTTATAGAAAAACTATTAGATGATACAAAGCCTGATGATACAAATAAAAATGTATACAAATGATGTCATGCTTTATTAAAGAGACCTCTGGGGAAGCCCTCAATGCAACGTAAATGCATCGTCGTTGCATGAATTTATTACATGGTAATATTATATGGTAATAACGTAAGTGTTATACAGGTAATATTTGTTCTTAAGTACAAATTCTCAAACAAAAAGTAAACAAAATATAACAACAAAAACAAAAAGAAACTATAAAAAGTAAAGAAAGAAAATGGGCGTGTCAGTGTGCGGATGAAGCCAATATTTTATATGTGTTTAAATGTTGATGAACAATTTACACATACCAAGCTTTTATCCTGTAGCTCACATGTAAACGCCTTTATAGTGTTTTCGCTATTGTGGGTTGTATGGGAGGTGGACGTGTTCGTGGATGGATAACGCCCCATTTTTGAACACATCTTATTTTTGCTATAAAAAAGATACATACCAAATTGTATCTCTGTATTTTAAACATAAGCTTATTTATTGAGTTTTCAATTATTGGGTTGTATAGGAGGTGGGCGTATCTGTGGTTGGATGACATTCATTTTTCAAAACCATCTTCGTTTAGTTATAAAATACAAACGTACCCAATTGTATCTCTGTAAATTAAGCACAATCATATTAATTACGTTTTAAATTTTTGGGTTGTATGGGAAGTGGGCGTGTCCGTGGGTAAATGACGTTTATTTTTCAAAATCATATTTGGTTTGTTATAAAAACCAAATGAATTCCATTATCTCTGCAGATTAAACATAAACTTATTTATTGAGTTTTACATTTTTGGGTAATACTATGGTAGGTGGGCGTTTCCGTGTGCCGATGAATGACACCTATTTTTCGAAGACATCTTTGTTGTGAATAAAATACATACGTACCCAATTTTATCTCTGTAGGTTAAAAATGAGCTTATTTATTGAGTTTTAAATTTTTGTGTTGTATGGGAGGTGGGCGTGGCTGTAGGTGGATGACATCCATTTTTCGAAAGTCTTTGTTTTGATATTAAATTCGTACGTACCAAATTTTATCTCTGTACGTTTAACATGCGCTTATTTATTGAGTTTTTAATTTGTGACTGTATGGGAGGTGGGGCGTGTCTGTAGACAAATGACACCCATTTTTCGAAGACATTTTTGGTGTGCTATAAAATACATAAATACCTAATTTTATTGTTGTAGGCTCATTATGAGTTCATTTATGCAGTTTTTAATTTTTGCGTTGTAAGAGAGGTAGGCGTGTTCGTGGATGGATTCCAAAAATGTTCAATAGTGCAGATCCTTGGGTCCATGTGACCATGTGTACCGAGTTTCATTTAATTATTTTAACTCCTTCTTCTTATCCTGTGTATACGGACAACACACAGACGGAGAAACGGACAGACGGACGGACGGACGGATGGACGGACGGAAGGACGGACATGGATATCCTCGACTTACGAGATGACCATAATCAAGAATATATGTACTTTTCTATACCGGACTCGATTCGTTCTATGCGTTACAAACGTTTGCACAAAGTTAATATACACTGACCTTTCAGGTTTTGGTTATAAAAATGCAAAATACAAATACAAAATAAGGACAAAAAACAAAACAAAAGATTCCGGTGAGAGACAGAATCAAATCAAAACCAATGCTCAAACGAAGATTTGAAAAAGAATAAGGATGAGGATTAGGACAAAGACATGAACAAGGTTAAGTATTATCATAAGAACAAGGATTTAAACAAAAATAAGTATGAGGATTAGAATATGGATATAAACAAAGATTGAAGTTTAGTTAAGTATTAGGATGAGGATTTTAACAAAGATTAACACAGTTTTAATGGCTGATACATGGAGTATAGCACGAATTTAGACAAAGGTTTGATAAGTTTAGGTAAATCTGGCTGTCTCTTATGGTCTATGGAACCCATAGACCAAACAGTCTTTAGTGGTGGCAGTTGCCCAAAGCAATTAAAAAATTAGTGGTATTCCTCAAAAATATGTAAACAATTCGCAAATCTTAGAAAAGATTCTAGCAGAATTTTTGCTGCAACTTTTAATAACGATAACGTTGCTCAGCCTGTGTGTTTAAGTCTTGATCTATGATGCCCCAGGGTTTCTTGGATACCTGGTTCCTTGCACTTGTTGCAAATGTCATCCGTGGATATACTCGTGGTATGTGCTCTATGAGCTTTGGTCCCAGTCTGGCCTCTTCGTCTTCCTTTGCTCGTCCGTCTATATGATGAAGTTATATGAAGAAAAAATTTGAAGTTGAAAATTATAAATGAAAAACTATCGAAAATTATTTATGTTCTAAAAATTAATTTTGGACCGCGAATTTTTTTTTTTTCATCTATGCTTTTCTCTGCTTCCTAATGACGAAATAGAAATTCATAATTTTTAAAAAATTTTAAAATTATTGTAGGTACAGTAGACCAGAGCGATTTTGTATGAAGAAAAAAAAAGTCTATCATAATCCTTACTTTTTTGCTTATATTGGGTGTGAATTCTGAAGAAAAACAAAAAAGTAATATAGAAAAAACTTGATTTGTTGGCCAAGAAAGGGGATGAGAAGAACCAAAACCGCTTCATGGAGAATTCTTCGATCCAAAAAAAAAAAAAATTGTGCAGAAATAGTTTTTAAAAGTCCCTTTTACTTTAGAGTTGGTGTCCGGCAAAATTTAAATTTCCATTCGGCTTATTGTACAGTCTAATCAAAAAATGTAAATACATGTCGATCATTTCATGCAAGACTGTCACAACTCAAAATGTAGAATTTTGTAGATGACCACGAGGAAATGTTCTTTATGAGTACCACCGCTATAAAATCAAAATTTATAGTTCAAATATTTTGGTCATATCTAATCACCATAAATTCCTCATAATATTTGCACTATGCAATAATCTCTTTATTGATATGAGCACCATAAACATGTCTGCCTCTTTGAAGATTATTTACTGCTGCCGTTAAATAAACGCCTTAAAATATGTGCTAAATTTACTCTAAAACAAATCAAAAGGAAATACTGAGAATTTTCCACTTATAGCATATTGAGAGTTAATTCCGATGAACTTCAAAGCTGATTTTTTTTTGTTTCAAAATCAATAAAGTCTTGTTGTTGTTGCTATTATCTACCAAAAGCAGCTAGATATCAACACGGCAGCAACCAACCGAATGTGGTAAAACAACAGAAATTTTGCTGCTTAACATCAATGAGCACTCATATGATTTTCACGCATTCACAAACACACTCACATTCCGTCTGACACGCACATACATACACCCTCCCACACAGCTTAAACCATTCACTCACACATGCCCTCGCAAGCGATTTCAAACAATTTATGTTGGCTGCTAAACGATTTTGATTGACTCATGCATGCAAGACTGCTTGAATGACTGATTGATAGAATAAACTGATTGAATGATTTACAAAGTGACTAAAGTAATGTATTCGGGGGAATAAATTGTGGTTATGTGAGTGTGACCTTGAAGAGTATTACTTGGGGAATTCAACATGAATTTCGAGCATTTAAATGAAAATAAGCGTGTGCTTAAGCTTATTTTTAAGCTGATTACCAATTAAATTGTAAGCTTCTTTTCCGACAAATTCATTCATTAATAGCTTTCCCCCCCCCCCAGTCCATCACGATCCAGCCTTTTGCTTGTCACTATCTTCTTAACATTAACTTAAGCAATTAACACGCAGTTTTTGCCTAAAAGCATGCTTTGTGGACTTTGTTTAGTAAGGTGCAAATGAGAGTGTGAATGTCTTTGCCCACACACACACACACATCTGTGAAATTTAATTATAAGCTTGCAAATGTCATTGTCTAAATATATATCGTTACTAGCATTACCAACCGACATTCATGTTGTATCCACCTCAAGTTCACCTAGATTTGTAGCCACTTTGACTATGCATCTCAGTAATGAGCATCCACACCGGTGTGCAGTGCCTGAAATTGCATTAAAAATATCTGGAGTCCAGCGCTTGCTAGTGCTGTTGTTTGTTTTCATTGTTGTTGTTGTTGTTGCTGCTGCTGCTGCTATTGAGCTCACGATTGTTGTTGATCTTATTCTATGTGCCTTTGTGTGAATCGATTGCGCTAAATTAGATGCAAAGCGATGTGCAAATCAATGCATATCCCGCATGTTACTGCTGTTGACAACAAGTGCTGCTGTTGTTGTTGCTTTATTTTGATGTGGCTACACGGCTGTGGTAAGACGAGTACCAACAGTGGCTACGTTATGCGTACAAATTTTAAATTCCTTTTCAATAAGTAATTTTAGCTTGTTCGATAGAAGCTTTAAAAAATGCAAAAATTCTTGAAATATCAATAAAAAATTATTTAAAAATGCTTCAATTCAATGAAAATTTAAATTAAACAAAAAATCATGTCACTGTCACTGTCACTGTCACTGTCACTGTCACTGTCACTGTCACTGTCACTGTCACTGTCACTGTCACTGTCACTGTCACTGTCACTGTCACTGTCACTGTCACTGTCACTGTCACTGTCACTGTCACTGTCACTGTCACTGTCACTGTCACTGTCACTGTCACTGTCACTGTCACTGTCACTGTCACTGTCACTGTCACTGTCACTGTCACTGTCACTGTCACTGTCACTGTCACTGTCACTGTCACTGTCACTGTCACTGTCACTGTCACTGTCACTGTCACTGTCACTGTCACTGTCACTGTCACTGTCACTGTCACTGTCACTGTCACTGTCACTGTCACTGTCACTGTCACTGTCACTGTCACTGTCACTGTCACTGTCACTGTCACTGTCACTGTCACTGTCACTGTCACTGTCACTGTCACTGTCACTGTCACTGTCACTGTCACTGTCACTGTCACTGTCACTGTCACTGTCACTGTCACTGTCACTGTCACTGTCACTGTCACTGTCACTGTCACTGTCACTGTCACTGTCACTGTCACTGTCACTGTCACTGTCACTGTCACTGTCACTGTCACTGTCACTGTCACTGTCACTGTCACTGTCACTGTCACTGTCACTGTCACTGTCACTGTCACTGTCACTGTCACTGTCACTGTCACTGTCACTGTCACTGTCACTGTCACTGTCACTGTCACTGTCACTGTCACTGTCACTGTCACTGTCACTGTCACTGTCACTGTCACTGTCACTGTCACTGTCACTGTCACTGTCACTGTCACTGTCACTGTCACTGTCACTGTCACTGTCACTGTCACTGTCACTGTCACTGTCACTGTCACTGTCACTGTCACTGTCACTGTCACTGTCACTGTCATTGTCACTGTCACTGTTTTTTTAAATCTGAGAAGAATCTTTTCTTTAAATTTAAAATCTGTCTTTGATGACTTTAACCCACTGTGCGTGCCACCTGCTGTTGACCTCAAGAGACTCTAACACAAGCCGAATCCAAAGCACACTTTCCACGATGTGAACTTCAATTAAAGCAACAGCTAATTACATTTCGTAAATCAACTAATTCTGACTCGACGGGGGCCAAAGTTAGTCAACGAGACCGACTTACCCGGACAAGTTGCTGCAGTTTCCGTCAATCAAGCGGACATCAACAACATTAGCCACACAACACAGATCTTCTTCATCTTCTGCTATGTTATTCAATTTCATTCTCTTTCATTTCAGTGTCCAGATGCATTCATTTCATTCGTTTCAAGTGTTCAATTCAATCCATCTTCGCTGTTTGGCTTGCGTGCGCCGTAATCTTGATCCTTGCTGCACTTGAAGTTAAAGTCCTTTGGAAATCCGCTCGTCTCGGACACAAAGCGAATTGTCAGAGCTTGTACTATTATAGCGTGTTGGTGGCAAGGTGAATAGGAGTGTGTGTGTGTGTGTGTGGAACACAGTGTCAGATTGTGGGCGGAGTAGAGGCGTTCTAGGGCGAGAAACAACAAAATAAACATGCAAACAATTAATCAAGTTAGCCAAATTGTTGGCTGGAGTTAGAGATGAAATTGGTATTGTTGTTGTTGTTGTTGTGGAAATTGTTCAAACGATTGTAGCTGTTGCTCAAATGATTGCAGAAGTTCATGTTGTTGTTGTCGTTGTTGTAGCTGCAGTCAGAGCTCATCAGCAGCATATTCAAGATTCATTAATTTATTTGCAAATTGTTTGCTTTCTTGACAATGCCAGTGGCTGTCCCCTCGTCGCTGTGTTGTCTGTGAATCTTTGTGTGTTTTTGTGCGTCTACAACAACACTTATCTATGAACTTGAGTTTTTCCTGCTGCTTTTATAGCTATTTTATTTTAAACTTGATCTTATAAAACTGCATATTTTGCTTTGTACTGCAAACATGCCACTCCCCGAACATTCAACTTACTGTTAAATGAACTTTTTGTACTTTTTTTTTTTTCTCTATATTTTGACAATTGAAATTAATTATTCTTCGGTACAATGCAAAGATTTTAATCTTGTGTAACTGTCATGTTTTTATTTCATGTTCTACCCTAGTTTTTAGTTTATATTGCATAGTTTTAGGCGTGCTTTTCTTCATTGCGTGTCTGCTAGTGTTTTGTTTGATTCTCTCTATCTATTAGTTTGTTTGCTCTCTTTCTTGTTGTCAGCGTAGTCGTCGTCGTCGTAAGCATGAGTTATTAACTGCTTCTTACAATCTAACCACATAAATACGATTTTTCTTTTGGCGTTGCCACTTTGTTTGAAAAATTATCTGTAATCATTTGTGACATTTTCATGCTAGCTTGAACTAAATCGTTAAACAACTGCGTGAGCCAAATAAAAAAAAAAAAACAAAAACACACTCAAAAAAATAATCTTAAAAACAACAAAAAGCAGCAAGAAAATTTGCTGTAATTGAATTGCTTAGAATTATTGCTGCTGACAATAAAATGTTTCTTTCTGGGTTGTACAAGTTCATTACGAACAGCTAAAGCTCGTTAATCTTTGTTTTATGTGCTAAAGAAGACTTAATCTGTAGATTGAGTTACTTAATCTTCAGGTTGTGATATTAACGTAAATACGTCTCCTCGTCGTTGAATGGAAACAGCCAACGTCCGCCGTGTTAAAGAATTGCCGCCTTAAAGTTGTTCAAATTGTTGTACGTTCATTAGTACATCACATTAAGTGGTTAGAGAATGGTTGGTCTTTATTGTCTAGGCAATATTTTTACCAAAAATGAATGGGTTGTAAAATCTCAAATTGACATGGGTTAAGTGTTAGACTATTAGCCTAGTTAAAGGTTGGCTTAGGAAAATTAAAACATAACAGTTGAAACATCATTTAAAGATATTAAAACAACAGTAAAGATTGACATTGGGTTCAAAGTAGTAACATCGTTCTAACAAAAATACTAAAGATGCTAAAAGTAAAGATTCGCTTTTGCTCAAATAAAAAAACAACAAATTGGGCATTTCAGCCCTTGAAAGAACTTTAATCGAGCTTCTTATAATCAATGATGCTGTGTGAGTTATCAAATGCTTGCACACAATTGACCAAGAACTGGACCTACATGCCTTATGCCGACTCCGAACGGCTTAAGTTGATGTTCTCAAGAAGCTTTACATTGCATTATTTACTCTCTGTCTGCAGAGAAAAAAGCTTTGCCGCAAGTGGGGATCGATCTCAGGCTCCGGGCGTCACTAAGCCACACACTTAACCTGCATGTTACGGTCACCACTTTTGCTCATTTCACAAAACTATACCAAAAATTACCAACGTCACAGAGCAGTGTTAACATACCAAATGCAACGGCGTTGCATGAAATTTTTACTCAATGAATATATGAGCTACAGTTAATGTCATGCAACGAAAATAAATAATGGCTTAACGATAACAATAAATATAAATTTATTGGCGTCTTCTCGCAATTTTGGCATCAAATTTAAAATATCGTTGCAAAACTTATAACTCACTCAGTAAAGAAGTACCGATGTATTTTGTTTTATGATAGAAATTTTGTTTCTCCATCCTTAAAACAAAGACAAAAACTTATTATTTTAATACGAACCTCGGAGAAAATTTGAAAACCAACAAACATGCAATAGCGTTGCATGGAATTATTGATAGATAAGAATGAATTTTTAAATAAAATTTTAAAGAAAGTCTGTAAAAGTGACTTTTTTAGCCGCATTATAAAAAAAAAATGAAACATGAATTCAGTTATGAAGACTCTGGAGACAATATTTATATAACGTTAATGCAACGCTGTTGCAAGGGTTTATTGCATGGTACTAATGTAAATGTTTATATACCATATTTAAGATTGATAATTAAGCACAAATTCATAAATAAACAAAAACAAATACAACAACAAATAAAAACACAATAAAAACAATTGGCTTGAAAGGACTTTAACCGAACTTCATATGATCAATTGTGTTGTGTGTGTGAGAATTGGATCTACATGTTTGAAGCAAACTCCGCACGGATTATCTTGTTCAAGTTCTTTTCTTAATTCAGTCCTCATCAAATCCTTAATCAAGTCCTTTTCTTAAATTCTTGTATATTTCCTAAGATTTGAACAAAGATTAGACTACAAATAGAACAAAAATTAGAAAAACTGTCCTAATAATTGTCTAAACCCTCATCGAGAATAGAATAAGGAAAAACATTATCCTAAGACATGTCTTAATCTTCGTACAAATTAGAACCAGCATTAACAATTTCATTATACAATGATTGCAAGAAAGAATTAAGATCACGATTTGAACAAGGTCTAAAGAAAATATCAATATAAGAATTTGAACAAGGATTATAACAAGAATGTTGAATATAATAAATTATCTAGATAAGGACTAGTATAAGGATGACGTCAAAAATAAGTACAAGAACTTGCACAAGAATTACGATAGTAATTTAAAAAAATTACAACTCTAGATAAGAATAATGTTGGAAACAATTAAAGGAACAAATGTTTTGACAAAGGTTAGGATAATGATTAGGATATGAATTTTATTAAGAAAACGATTTGAACCAGGATTTCGATAAGGATAGGGATTTTGTAAAAAATTAGATATAGAATCAATCATAAGTATTTGATCAAGGATAACGATAAAAACATTGACAATAAAAAGAATATAAAGAAAAGTATAAGGATACTACGAACTAGGATAAGGGCAAGAATTTTGACTAGTAATAGGACAAGAACTTAAACAAGGCTCAAGGCTGAAAGATAAGGATACGGATACGGTTACGGATAAGGATAAGGATAAGGATAAGGATAAGGATAAGGATAAGGATAAGGATAAGGATAAGGATAAGGATAAGGATAAGGATAAGGATAAGGATAAGGATAAGGATAAGGATAAGGATAAGGATAAGGATAAGGATAAGGATAAGGATAAGGATAAGGATAAGGATAAGGATAAGGATAAGGATAAGGATAAGGATAAGGATAAGGATAAGGATAAGGATAAGGATAAGGATAAGGATAAGGATAAGGATAAGGATAAGGATAAGGATAAGGATAAGGATAAGGATAAGGATAAGGATAAGGATAAGGATAAGGATAAGGATAAGGATAAGGATAAGGATAAGGATAAGGATAAGGATAAGGATAAGGATAAGGATAAGGATAAGGATAAGGATAAGGATAAAGATAAGGATAAGGATAAGGATAAGGATAAGGATAAGGATAAGGATAAGGATAAGGATAAGGATAAGGATAAGGATAAGGATAAGGATAAGGATAAGGATAAGGATAAGGATAAGGATAAGGATAAGGATAAGGATAAGGATAAGGATAAGGATAAGGATAAGGATAAGGATAAGGATAAGGATAAGGATAAGGATAAGGATAAGGATAAGGATAAGGATAAGGATAAGGATAAGGATAAGGATAAGGATAAGGATAAGGATAAGGATAAGGATAAGGATAAGGATAAGGATAAGGATAAGGATAAGGATAAGGATAAGGATAAGGATAAGGATAAGGATAAGGATAAGGATAAGGATAAGGATAAGGATAAGGATAAGGATAAGGATAAGGATAAGGATAAGGATAAGGATAAGGATAAGGATAAGGATAAGGATAAGGATAAGGATAAGGATAAGGATAAGGATAAGGATAAGGATAAGGATAAGGATAAGGATAAGGATAAGGATAAGGATAAGGATAAGGATAAGGATAAGGATAAGGATAAGGATAAGGATAAGGATAAGGATAAGGATAAGGATAAGGATAAGGATAAGGATAAGGATAAGGATAAGGATAAGGATAAGGATAAGGATAAGGATAAGGATAAGGATAAGGATAAGGATAAGGATAAGGATAAGGATAAGGATAAGGATAAGGATAAGGATAAGGATAAGGATAAGGATAAGGATAAGGATAAGGATAAGGATAAGGATAAGGATAAGGATAAGGATAAGGATAAGGATAAGGATAAGGATAAGGATAAGGATAAGGATAAGGATAAGGATAAGGATAAGGATAAGGATAAGGATAAGGATAAGGATAAGGATAAGGATAAGGATAAGGATAAGGATAAGGATAAGGATAAGGATAAGGATAAGGATAAGGATAAGGATAAGGATAAGGATAAGGATAAGGATAAGGATAAGGATAAGGATAAGGATAAGGATAAGGATAAGGATAAGGATAAGGATAAGGATAAGGATAAGGATAAGGATAAGGATAAGGATAAGGATAAGGATAAGGATAAGGATAAGGATAAGGATAAGGATAAGGATAAGGATAAGGATAAGGATAAGGATAAGGATAAGGATAAGGATAAGGATAAGGATAAGGATAAGGATAAGGATAAGGATAAGGATAAGGATAAGGATAAGGATAAGGATAAGGATAAGGATAAGGATAAGGATAAGGATAAGGATAAGGATAAGGATAAGGATAAGGATAAGGATAAGGATAAGGATAAGGATAAGGATAAGGATAAGGATAAGGATAAGGATAAGGATAAGGATAAGGATAAGGATAAGGATAAGGATAAGGATAAGGATTTGCAAAAGTATTTAACAAGGAATGCAGCAAGAATTAAGGATTTGAACAAGGGCTTAGATTAGAATTTTGCAAAGTATAAGGATTATATGGACTAGGATTTGAATAAGAATATAAATTTTAACAAGGAAAATGATAAAAATTTAAACAAGAGTTAGAACAATAATAAGGATAAGGATTCAGAAAATGATTTGAGCATGGGTAAGAGTAAAATTCAGACACGGATTTGAATATGGATTTAGAAAAAGATTAGAACTAGAACAAGGAGTTGGAGAAAAATTTACGTTGTCATGTGTTAATATCAACGAACGTGTCATTGTCCCAGTAAACTAAAGCACTTTTTTTTTGAAGCCGCACATTGAGCCCGTCAGTACAAGTTAGATGAGAAAAAAAATTGGTGTTGGCTTTTATGGACAGTTTCGATTCTAAAAACTTTTTATGGCTTATTAAAGATTTCCGTTACATGATTTTTTTCACAATTATCGGTACCATTCATTTGGTGGCACTTGTTGTACATCTTTTTGAAATAACAATTCGCATTTTGGGAATTTTTTTTAAATTTTTACCTAATGTGGCAATAATGCTCTAGGTATCAATTTTTCACACTAAAAACGTTAGTTGCCTTTTAGTACAATATTCACTGTTTTGTCAACTTGTCCAATTATTTCTTGAGCGAATGAAAATCTATGTAATGTACACTTGGTTAAATTTATACAACTCGACATATAGCTTTTTTAAAGTATATAATATATGAATGCCACAATTCCTTTGTAAAACAGCAACTCTTTGTAAAAAATAATGCCAAAAACTTGCTTAGCGGTTTTTTCCAAATGATTTCTATAAAGTGAAAGCTTATTCAATTATACACTGGAGTTTATTAACCCTTTTCGACCCATCTGAAGCGACTATGTGTTCTAAAGAATACAACTTGATAAGCACGGGGATAACTTCACGGCACCAATAATTACTTCCTTTTGGAGAACCTAATAACATTTGCTCTGGATGTTTGTTTCAAATTAGCTTTTTTGAAAATGACAGGTTTAAGGTTTTAGGTCAAAAATTTATTAAAAATTGTTTTTTTTTTTCGATGTCTTCCACTAATTAGAATAAATTTTGGAAAGTTTTAAAGTTTTAAGACAATAAAATTTGTTATCTAAAAACTAATATGTTTTCTATGCAAATAAATATACACTGCATTCTTTTTGCCTTGCTTGCACCCTCAAAATAACAATAAAGGACCCAAAACCAATAATAAATACACAAACTTTTTTTTGTGCAAACATAATACAAGTTAATAAACCTCAAGAAAAAAAAAATTAAACACTTTTTACGTCATATGTTTTGTTTTATTTCAAATGAACACTTCTCTTCATCCTTTAAATTGCAAAAATAGATTCATAGTCAAACTTTCATAATGTTGAACTTTTTATTGGACAACGCAAAAGTTAAAAAAAAAATAAAAAAAAAATCCATTTACAACTCACCCTGACTTATTAAATCGTTAACTTTTAAGGTCGTTAAAAAAAAAACTGCGCAAATTTATTTCTTTCAATCATAACTTTAAATTATTGCATGCAAATACCCTTGTTTCTCTTCATTTTTGTTTTTTTACTAAGTATGAGATTTTTAATCGAATCACGTAGCGCATTGCACGCAAAAAATAAAAAAAAGTTGGAATAATTTTATTGAACTTAAATAGAAAAATATTACCATCGCAAAGTTTGTAGGTGTAAAGCAAAGCAAAGTCGAGAGAATCTAAATTGGATAGACGTTTGAAATAAAAAATTTATACAGGTTTATGAGATCAATAACAAAGCAGTGAAGCTTTAAAGGCCAACAAAAAAGATTTGAAGCATTGCTTACAGCTTTTCACTATTTTAAGCTACAAAAAGCTTATTGAAGTTTTGTTTAGAAATAAAAATGTTTTTTTTTTTGTATTTTTTTTTCCTTGCATTTGCATAAAAAGCCACAACTTAAAACTTAAAAGCCCACAAATATTCCTCTAAGCCAAATCAAAACGTTCGCTGCTGTTGTTACTGCTGCTGCTGCTGCTTGTGGTGTTTCTTCAATAGTCACGCTTTGCAATGCAAATTGAGATAAATAAAATTGTTCAAATGCGCCTGAAAGCATGCAATGATCTGCAATAAAATGCATGAAATAGATATTAATATAATATGAAAATAAAAGCTGCAAAATGGTGAAGAAAAGCAAGAATATAAAAAAAAAATACATTTACAGTTGCAAGCATTTGGCTTGCAGGTAAAATTGTACAGATGTATGTATATATTTTGCAGTTCTTTTATGCCAAATAATGTTAAGTTTGCGGTATAGAAATATTGAAAAAATTTACAATATTTTTAGATACCGGATGGTGAAACAGCCAAAAGCAGTCAATACTTAAGAGCAGTGATGGGCATACAAAAAAAGATATGATATATCAGCAAATGCTTAACAACAACTGACTTGATTTGCTTGAGAAAAACAAAGCAAAAGCCGAACTACACGATCGAACGCCACACGAAGTAGCTTATAGTGAACGTGTCTCAACCAGTGCTGTCACTTTCCACAGTTGTGGTAGATCTAACACAATTTTCATCTTTTTTGACTCCTTCCACTTTTACCACTCTCTATTTACCATTTTCCAAAATCGACCACCATTTCATATTGTTCATAATTTTAATGATAAACCTATTTTCACATAATAACTTCCAATAGGAATTTCGCCAATATCCAGGAAAAAAAATCATTTTTCAACATAATAGAGAATTCCCAGCTGAGTGCATTTTGTTGAAATATTTGTTAAATAATATATCAACGATTATTTCCTATATTTTATAAGTGTGCCTAAAATGAAAGTTTTTGAATATTCAATATTGGAACTTAGCTAACAATATTTTGGTGCGCATGAAAACTTGAAAATTGTATATCCCAGTGCACTCTTGACTTGTTCACAATTTGGTTTGTACTTTGAAGCTCAAGTATTGGCAGCGAGTTTTTTGAAAATAAGCAAAGCTTCGATATTACAGTGGGAAGCACCCCAGGCGAGCACCCCACAAAGAATTCATCTTTTCATACTCAATTATTCATTGATTATAATTAATTCATAATGAATTCGAAAATGCGCTAATACTTTATTTAGGTGATGTGCAAGAAACCGAAAAGCGATGTGCACAAAACAAAAAAAGAAGTGAATAGGAGACGAATACCTCCGTAATGGCAGTCACATTCAAAAAAATAAATGAGATTTGAAAATGAAGATGACTGAAAGAAGTCATGATCTCCGAATCTAAAAGTATATGTCAAGCAGCTATCGATGCTATGGATGATAGCTTTTCCTGGTGGGCTAAGCTCGTGAGGTAGCCCATGTTCTTGGAGCAAATGCCAAGTCTTTATGTTTTTATGATCGAGTTGTCACTATAATTAATGGATGTAATGCTTTTTTTTGGAAATTATTGGAGAATTATTTTTTTTTTTTTAATAATATTTTATGAACGTCAAAGTACAGCTTCACATATTTCTCAAATTTCATAATTTTTATGAGATTACAGCAAATAAATAAATTTTTGAGGAAAAAATCTACCACTAATTGTCTTAATCTACCTTTTTTTTCGACACATTCTACAACTATTTAAAATATTCAAGTGACAGCACTGGTCACATCAACGTCATGCAAGCAGCATTTTTAAGCTGTTTTATATCAAGAAAGATAGAAAACAATATAGCGCAAAGAGAGCATAAAAAAGTTGTGCAGCTCTGTGCATCTCGTCACGAAGTACCAACAGCTGCCTCCCAATAGGCAATTAAGCCAGCGCTCTTGAAACGAAGACCTGCATTGACTGCTACTTTTGAAAACCAAACACATCCTTTCCTCTCTGCTCTTATGAGACCTTCTTGAAGACCTTTTTTTCTGCACAAAAGGCAGCACAACAAACTTTTTTCCCTTCAAAGACTAACTTTTCATATACTTCATGGCAACTTTTTCGTTTAAAGTCAAAATATATATCAGTTTAAAAATATGACATAATAATGGCCCTTCTTACTGCTGTATCAAAGTTTATAGATTGAAATTAATCTGACATAAAAAACATAGGAGAGAAGATAAAATAGTAGAATTTATAAAAACAGAAAAAGGTTAAAAAGAAAAAAATATTCTTTCAATACTTTTTGTTGACCCCTACTTTTAGCCATTCTTAAGAAGTGCTTCTATCAGGTCTCTTTTGAGCTATCGGAGCGGAAGGCCTGCGAAATTTTCCCATTTCATATAAAAAAGAAAGTATACTTGGATATGAGTGTGGAAGCACTTCGAAATCCATATGAAGGCCTGCTAGTAGCGCTTGGAAGTGCTGCCATTGCCGACTGGGATTGTACATCAGATCTGCTGTGACGTAGCAACTCATGCGCATTTCGCAATTTGTTATTTATCATTCTTGGTTTTATATCATAAACCTGTAAAGTCGGGTTTACTCTTTGAGCTGTGCCATTGTATGCAGAGAGGTAATCGCCGAACAGAAAAATGTATTTCTATCAGGGACCGAAAATAACTGTTGAAAATTTTGAAGAAACAAATCATTATGTTAAAGGCACTGGAGAAGAATGTCACGTATACCATATTGATCCTTGTTTCATTCGCTGTTCAAATATATTGAGATTTTTTTTTTTTAAGTTTAACATTAAAAATCAAAAAATAACTGCTATTGTTAAGTTTTATTTTTTCGGTCATAAATAAAATTTTTTTTCGTAGCTTATTTTATTAATCTGCATCAATGTGGTGACCGTGGCATGTAAGTTAAATGTGTGGCTTAGCATGCTCGGAGCCCGAGTTCGATCCCCAGTCGCGGGGCTTAGGCTATTTCGTAGTCGGGCAGACTTAAGACTTTCTTCACTAAAAAAATACATACACACCAAATTGTATCTCTATAGGTTTAAAATAAGCTTATTTATTAAGTTTTAAATTTTTGGTTTAAACGAGAGGTAGGCGTGTCCGTGGGCGGATTTTTCGTAGACATTTTTGTTTTGATATAAAATACATGCGTACAAAATTTTATCTCTCTAGGTAAAAAATAAGCTTATATATTAAGTTTAAACTTTTTGGCTTGTATGGGAGGTGGGCGTGTCCATGATCGGGTGACACCCATTTTGCACCTTTGTTTTGATATAAAATACATTCTTACCAAATTTTATGTCTGTAGGTTAAACATGAGCTTATTAATTTAGTTTTTTATTTTTGGTTGTATGGGAGGTGGGCGTGTCCTTGGGCGGATCACACCAATTGTTCGATGATATCTTTAGTTTGATATAAAATACATACTCAATTTTATTGTTGAAGTTTAGTTATGAGCTTATTTATGCAGTTTTCACTTTTTGCGTTGTATGGGAGGTAGGCGTGCCCGTAGGCGGATTTCAAAAATATTCAATAGTGCTGATCCTTGCGACCATGGGTACCGAGTTTCATCTAATAAAGTCCGAACGGACATGAAAAGCTCGACTCACGACGTGACCCTGATCAAGAATATATATATACTTTTTATACCGGACTCGCTTCGTTCTATGCGTAACAATTCTTTGCACAAAGTTAATATAACATGACCTTTCAGGTTTAGGGTATAAAAATAAAATCGAAATATAAATGTTAAAAACGGATTTTTTTAATAAAACTCATAACAGTTACGGTCCCTGATTTCAATTGAAATAACTTTTGCCCCAGGTGATGTTTGAACTCGGAGTCCATTTGGCTTGCATGCACGCACACACCGCCACATTCAAATAAACCAACCTAAAATTGACTTTATGATTTCTTGTAATTTTAAGCAAGGAATTGCTAGTTCGAGGGATATTATACCGTCTTCTGGAGATCTCACGGTCAGTTTGGCGTTTTGGCAGCGTAATCGAGTGAACTTTGTTTGATTTTTGTGACAATTGTTAAAAGAAGGGTTTTGTGTCTATTAACAGACGTCTTAGTTCAATGGGTAGTCTTTGGAGTGACTATAAATGGACCATAGCGGTCAAAATTCCAACATGACATAATCTTTATTGATAACCAGTGAAAGAGAACAGTTATGGAATATCAGTATGCAGCAGTATTGGATTATCTGAATGTAAAATAGAGAAAAACTAGCTTCATATTGCGAAGAAAAAAGTTCCGTGTAGTGATGACATGCATTATCTCACACTTCCTTGAAAACAATGAACAAATTACTCACCGTATTTTCCAGACTTTGACGCCAGTGACTCCAAGAAAAGAAATTCAGTCAAATCTGGAAGTCATCGCGAAATTCGAGGCATATTTCAAAGATTTTTACGTTTTGTACTACAGAAAGGCCATTAAATTTTTGACAAATACCTGTCTGGAAAGCAACTATGTTGAGGAGAAGAAATATACCTTCGCACAATAAACGCTTGTTTCCATTAAAAATCCCCGGGACTTTTCAACCCATGAGTATTGTATGGCTAGTTGATAGAATGGCTTTCAAGTCAGCTTTTGTCTGTCTTCCCAACATATAGAGTAATAGTAATACTAGTAATAATAAGTACTTATCAACTAGTTATAGACACTGAGGGAACCCTTTAAGTTTAATTTTTATTGTTTTATGTTGTTTAAAAATTGTCCAATTAATATGATTCCAAATTTTTAACTGAAATATACGCAAGTTTTTTGTGCAGATACCTTAAAAGTGAATGAAAGTAGGAACTTTCAAAAATGTATTAAAAAAATTTTATAATTTCAGAAACTAAATTCATATCAAGTAGGTCTTAATCTTATCAAAGCGTCTTAACTCCTTTCTGCCTGGCACCAGATCCAATCATACGATTTTGATTAAATTTCAAACACAATCTTCAATTGATCTGAAATTATGACAAATATAGCTGAAAACCTCAATGCGTTACTTACATATTCATTGGGTATTTTTCTACTCATCTTCGTAACTTTCTTTCCGAATTTTTGTTTTTTTTTTAATAATTGCCAACGTGTATTTTACGACAAAACTTGTAACTAAAATCTGCGCCGATTACTTCTTACGGCAGAGGGCAAAATTAAAAATCGTGGCGCATGTTGTTAAGCGAACAGCTGATTTGGTAGAAAAATACCCAAATCATTAAAATACCCATTCATTTTCTTATTAATAATGCGATGGAGCCAAAGGTCAATGAAAGGTATGATATGAAACTATATTGTGTTTTGATCCATTTTCCATATTTCCTCTTTTTCACAACCGATTTTACTACCACCGGAAAATTTATGATTTTCGTAGTCTGGTAACTCTACTCAAATGGCAGAAGGTAGAAATTCGCATTATCTTTGGTCCTAACGAAAAAATTGTATATTTTTATGTCTATTGAAAGAACTTTTTTATGTCTATTATTTCGGACCGCTGTTTTATTTAACTCACCACACAAGGCAATATTTTTACAAAAAACTTCGATTTTTAGTGGTTATTTCAAACCCATACAGCTTACGGATGGCTATCGCTGAAGTCGAAATGTTGTGGGAACCATCATAACATAAATCAATGAAGAATTCTTTTCAACAACTGTGCCAAACGCCAAACAACTTTTTTCATGAGGCGCCTTATAATGTTTATATTATTTCAAGGTCATTCCAAGGTCAATATACAAAAACGGATAAAAAATTTCCAACTTCCTGATATATAGGTTTTATGAGTGGTTTATTCTAAATCCGAGGTCAGCTTGTATGTATTTATGTCTTATCCAGGTCGTTCTATAATGACAAATATCCATCCTTATATATAGATTTTTGGGTCGTTAATTCCGATTACATGTCTGTGTAATGGTCATTACAAGATCATTAGATGATCAAAATATAAAAATAAACAGAGATATGGTTTCCAGCATCTTGATAGGTTGAACAAGCCTATAGGTTTTTTGGGTCGCTAATTCCCAATTATTTTAAGGTTAATCCCAGGTCAATACAAAAGAAAACAAATGTACGATATCCAACTTAATGTTACATAGGTTTTATGGTCGTTTCTTTGAACTCGCCTTTGAATCCGAGATCAGTTTGTATGTATTAAGACAATTTAAAGGTCATGCCAAGGTCAAAATAAATAAAAAAAGCGGAGATACGATATATAACTTCCTGATATATAGGTTTTGGGGGTCACTCATTCCGAATTCAAGGTCGGTTTGTCTGCATAATGGTCATTTCAAGGTCATTCTAAGGTCAAAGTGAAAAAAACATGGAGTCACTATTTCCAATTCTCTGAAATGTGGGTGTTTTGAGTCGATGATTCCAAATTCGAGGTAAGTTTGTGTGTATTAAGGTCATTTCAAGGACATTCCAAGGTAAAAATTAAGAAAAAACAGCTCTACGATGACAAACTTCCTGATAAATATGTAGATTTTTTGGGTCATTGAAGCTAATTATGTTGTCAGTTGGTCTATTTTAAGGTTTTTCAAGGTCGAAATATAAAAAAAAATTAGATTCAATCTCTAACTTTCTGTTACATAAGTTGTTTGGGTCACTGATTCCGATTGCTAGGTCAGTTTGTCTAAAAAAAAGTTAATTTCAAGGTAATTCCAAGGTCAAAAGGAAAAAAACAGAGATATATTTTCCAATTTATTGATATATAAATTTTTTGGGTCAATGATGCTAAATCCGAGGTCAGTTTGTCTATACTTAGGTCATTACAAGGACAAAAAAAACAGAAAAATGATAAGAAACAGATTAAATATCTGCAACATAAGGAATTTCTATATTAGAAAAGACTTGTGGGAACTTTTTCCCAAATAATTGTGAAAAGTAGTGAAGTAGTGCAGAGTTTCAAATGGGAGATGGGCGTGGCAAAAATAATTATTATTGCATTGTACAAATAGTATATTTCACAGATTTGACAGACTCGTGCTCATATAGATTCACTAAAACAAAAATAAAGCTTAGTTTAGGCGTGGTTATGGGCGGCTTTAAAAATTGTTTTGTCTGTGAGCTGGATCAATTATTACTAACATATCAAATTTTATTAGTTAACAATGAATCCTGGTCTTCCCGCTATACTGAGTTTATATATTTTTTCATATTTTCATACATCATATTTTTCTCTTGTATGGCTTTAAATTTTTAATAAGACACTTACAAAAAACTAAACATATTTTGGTTTGTGTCTTGGATTTTCAAAATCTCTTGATGTCATACAGTTTACTTTTCCCCAGTAGCCTTATTGCGCTGAAAGTAAGCACATGCTTTAGACATGCTAAGCCTAATAATGTTCATAATTCTAAGTGCCAACGGAAAAGGACTGTCTGTGAGTTATGACGTCACTTTGAAGAAAATCCAAAACTAACAGTAACAGTGTCGCGAACGCTCTCTCTGTTAATCCAATGTTAATCTTGTCTCTGGCAAGCATTACACAAGCAGTTACAAGCATTATTAATGCTATAACAACAGCAACAGTAACGATAAACAGCAACAGCCTTGAGGATAAGAACAGCAACAATAACAACAACAGCGTTGATGCCACAATGACAGCGCGCGCAAGAAGCATATCCTGTGACAATGTCAAAATTCATAAGCATAATAAACAAATTTTTGTCAGCACTTTTTCTGAGAGCAGAACAATCATAAAAACAGCAACAACAGATTGCAAAGGATTCGTCGTGATTTTATTAAGTTACCAACATATATTCACACACACACACACACACATACGTAAATAAATGCTTTGTGTACTTGTTAAAAAAATGTTGCTGAGAAGAACAATCATAACTGTTGCTGCTCCTGCTCTCTGCTGTCCCTGCTGCTGGCATTTAACATTTATATAAAGTATACATATATATATATATTATGTTGCTGGCATTTGTGTCCTTTTTTTTAGTGACCACTTTCTAGCTTTTGCAATAAATTATTATTCCTTGAGGGTTCTGTTTTGTTTTTGTTCTATATTTGTGACTTATCTGCTAGTTTTTATTGAGTTGCTGTTGTTTTTGTTGCTTAATAATAAATATTTAAGTGCAACATCAGCAACAGCTTTTGATTCTTTTGATTATCCCTTTGATTATTACTTTGATTATTATTTTTATGATGCATCAGTTTTGTGTGTATATGTGTGTTTTTTTTTTTTGTTTTCTTTCATATCGTTCGTTTTGTTGGCGGCAGGAGTTTTTATATTGCGCTCATTTGAGTCCTTGTTAATCTGCTAGTTAGAGATGTTTTACTGTGTTTGCTTATATATATGTATTGGTCTCTCTGTTTTACCTAATACATGTAAGTGCGTGTGTGTGTGTGTTGGCGTGTCTGTGTGACTTTTATAGATCTGTTGAATTGAAATTGAATGGCTTGTTAGGCTGGCTGGAGTACAACTTTTTTCTGGTTTTTGGTTTTGCTGTGTTTGTTGTTGTTGTTATTGTTTTGTTTTTTTTTTTTTTTGTCTATCTGGTTGACCAAATTGTGTGCAATGTGTTGCTATTTGGGGTTTAATTTTGTGGACCTTTTTTTTGTGGCTTTATTTATGAGTGAAATTAAAACGAAAAATGGTTCAAAGGCTAAGAACTAAATTTAAAGAAGCTTAAAGCTTTTTGAACTTTACTACATGTGTCAGTTTAAAGGGATTTGGCAAAATTTTCAAATTAATTCCAATTTATGAAGGACTTAGCATAGAACTTTCATTAAAACATTCAAATTTTTTATCGTTAGCATTCATATATTTCTCTTTTTCTTAAGCTTAAAGTTTAAGTCTTAGTGTGGGTCAAAGAAAAGCAGAAAACTAAAACAAAAACAAAAAATTATTCTTGCCAACCAGCAGTCACGTTCTTAAGCATTTTGAAAAGTTTTTGTTTGCTGACAACAAATGCCACAAATAAACAATAGCAACAGCAACAGTAAGTTGCACAAAAATAACACAAACAAAATATGTGACAAAAATTGCAGCAACACCAACAGCAACGGCTACGCCATCATCATCATCATTATCAGCAGCAACGGAAATCAAAAAGGACATCATGTCGTCGGTCGGTTAGTTGATATTGTCGCCGTTGTCGTTGTCGTTGTCACAACCTACACAACCTTGAGCACCTAAAGCAACGAGCAGAAAATCCTGTTCAAGTGTTCGAGGATGACTGGCTTCATATTCGAACTTATAACGTTTGTATCTTGGCCAATAACATGTCGGCATTGCTGTTGTTTTTATTTTTATTTTTTTTTTTTTTTTTTTTTTTGCTGTTGCAGCAACAAATTTCGTTTATGTCTTTCTTGATATTTCTGATTATTTTTCTTTCTTGCCACGTTTATTGATAAAAATTTCAGATGAAATTGCTTGCGATCAAGATTTATGCACGCCCGAGTGAGTGAGTAACAATGACATTTAATGATTATGAGCTGAAGCGGTAAAAGGGGATTCACAGTTGGGCGCTCATAAGTATGTGATAATCAGATTGAAGTGAATTTAACGCTTGTTGAAGGAGACTAAATTTCTAGCAATTAGCTTGGATGAGTTAAAGAAATTCATAGAATTAAAAAGTAATTCAAAGTGTTTGAAACAGGTTAAGAATTTATAAAATTTGGTTTAGAGCATTCTATTTTGGTAGAAATTTAATGTCTCTTTGAATTGTCCTTGTAAAATGGATGGTAGATAGACCACATCGAAATTTTTTTATTAACCCGCCAATGGTGACGCCAATTGGACTGTGATTAGTCACAATTTTACACTGGTTAATTTACGCCCAAAGTCTATAGCCCAAAAAATATTTCGTTTGCAATGAACTCATATTGCAAACATCAACAAAATAATATTTTTAAAAACTAAATCTAGAATTTATGAATTTTTTTAATAATTTTAATTTCCATGCATTACAAAACATTGTTTAAACGGAATAAAATAAATATTTTGTAATTTTCACTAAATTAAAATTAATTAACCTCCATGTCATATAACGGCTTGACAATTACAATAATAATTTTGAAGATTTTTGAGTTAATGAGACAAAAAGTTCTCATCCTGATTATTTCCTCAAGAATATATTTTGATGTCTGCAAAATCGGTCTATCGTGCTTGATGGCAAAATATCTGTTAGTATAAAAATGTGATTTTTGTATAGAAGTTACTGTTCTTCAACCCAAAATTTGTCCTAAAACAAAGGTTTTCAACTTGGAAATTTCATATGTGATAGACGATTGAATTCAAACGTACGACCTAAAATTGCTAAAACCATCCTGTATACTGTGAAATGCGCTGGAAGTGTAATCGTCAGATTATGCAAATATTAAGAATGAAAAAAGTTTTAAAGTCAAAACTGAAAAGTTTTCTTAAAAGTCATGAAATTTAACTTAAAATTCCTAAACATAAATGTGCATTATGCATTTCATCATAAAACTCGCCCTTGAAAAGTTAAATTTCCTTGGTTACACCGGGACACAAAAATAGTAAAATTATGCAAGCTGGCTTTTGTGAACCAAAATGTAGGTTAGATTAAGGTGGCGGTCTATTCTGATGCCACAAGGATCTGTCCTACAACTGCCAAGATAATCACCCACAACTTGCTACAAAACCCAGCAGATGCTTGAAGTCTACTCTTTCGAGCTATCTAGGATCACCTTAAAAGAAGCTTTATAGATAATTTAGTCTTCTGCGTGAGAGACCTAGGCATGCCCAAAGCACATGCGATACCGACTCCTTCTCTTGCTTATCCCTGAAGCTTCAACATAAATCATTCGCATGGACGTCCATTCTGCCTTATAAGACAGTGTCCGGTTATGACATCTATGTATTATTATAGTAATAATAATATCTAATAATAATAATATCTAATCTTTGAAGGGAATATAGATCATTCCTCGAAAAAGTAATTGTTTTTTTAACTTTGTTGATATTTCCTTCAAAGCTTTTTAAAGCAGGTTTTTATAGCAGGTTGGCTTTGCGTAACAATTTAAATATCCCGAGTTGATAACTCAGCCACTCTGTAGCTTAAAAAAAAACTCATTATTTCGCCAAAATGTAGATACCCCGAGTTGATACCTCAGCCATTCTGTAGCTTTAAAAATAGCCATTATTTCTGCCTGAAAAACGCAGGAGTAGTCTGGCAGTCTGAAAGAGGTTATAATATTAAGGTGTGCACAAAAGACGCCTCTCTCGTTCTTGTCGTCGAGCCGTCAGTAAAAAAAGAGTGCCAATATTGTAAAGCGGTATTAACCTGTCCTTTTCCTCTCTGGTTGGTATTATACAACGAAAGCCTTACGTAATTGGTTTTGAAAGAAACTAATTCCTCAAGACCGAAAAGAGAAGAGTGACCTGTGAGAGTATGAACCCACTGCAAAATAGCTCTAAGACGGATGGTATCCTGTGCCACATTTTTTCTTATAATCTTCACTTAATGTCAAGTAGTCTTAAGTAAAGAATTGCATTTCGTACATCAGAGAAAGTGGCCCTCAGTGCCTAACTGATGCACACGGAAGCAATTCTTTGTAATGCCCCAAGTATATTGCAATTTGACTGTGTATTTAGTGCTTGCCACCCAACACTTATGCCATACAGTAAGATAGGGCTTACAATAGCCACGTACCTCAGCTTCTATCTATTGCTTTTTTTAGAAAAATACAGAACGATGTTGAATTTTCTAGTACAATCAAAAGAACGTTTGGTTTTGAGCTTAACTTTTCATCCAAAATAACTCCAATATATTTCGCTGAGTCCGCGGAGTCCGCGGATTTAATCCTCAGTATAAAAGAATAACTGAGTACCACTTAGACGTGGAGGAATAATGAGCAGACTTTTATATTTATTTGATTAGTTCCGAGAGATTATAAGGAGAGTTTTTCTGTATAGCTACCCTTCCCCTGTTTTGGGAAGGTACAGAAGGGTGTCTGTTTTAACCATAGCTGTTTAATTTCGATTACGATTAGTCATCAATTAGATTATTTTTCAAAAATAATTATATACATAATATATTCCTTAGGTAACAATTTTCTGATAAGTAATTGATTACGATTACAAATAATCAAATTATAATCACGATTGCTTGAAATTACGAAAATAATCAAAAATAATCCAAAGTAATCAACAGAAATAATCCGATTATTTCAAAAGATTACTTTTGATTATTTTCAGACTTTCAGCCTAAGAAGCAAAAATTCTTAAAATAATCAAAAATAATAAAAAGTAATTTATAAAAATAATCGGATTATTTTTGTGAATTACTTTTGATACTTTTTGATTATTTTCTTAATTTCAAGGAATCGTGATTATAATTTGATTATGTAATCGTACACGGTTAAAAATTTTGGATTATTTTTTAATCCAAACTTTGGTTTTAAGGAATTTTTAGTCCTAAAAGTACTATTTTTTATTCCATATTTTAGTTTAATTTTTTTTAATCCGAAAAAGTTTAAGATTAAGACTATTTTGTGACTACACATTTGCATTAAGGTAGTTTTTTCAGGAAAAAGTATTTATGTTATTTCATAGCTGAATTACAATGCAACAGTGGCAGTGGCAGCAGCTGTATCAGTGGCAGCGGCAGTGGCAGATCAGCTGTTTCGTATTTTACTGCCTGCAAATTACAATCTAGCAATGGCAGCGTCAGCATCAAAAGCAGTGAATGTGGAATTTTTCTTAGTAGTTTAATTATTTGCATGTTGGCAGTGAATTTAGAAATAAGGGTAACCTCGGCAGTACTGCTTACTGCCACTGCTGCTATGTAAGTTTCACCATTGAACAACAGTATTCCTAAAATAACAGCTGATCAATGCCACTGCCACTGACGCTGCCACTGCCGCATCGTAATTCAGGTATAAGATTGAAAACTACTACTACGAAACTTAAGCTAAATATAATTCTAAATGTTGTTAAAGCATCCGAAATTTATTTTTAATTAAATGAAACAAATTGTTTATTAAAATCTGAACCAATATATTATTAAAAACATTATTACAGTAAACAATGTTTAAACCTTTGTGGATTAAATAGTAATCTTTTTCGGATTAGAATATTTTAAACTTTTTTGGACTAAAATTTAATCCTTTTTGGATTATAATATTTTAAACTTTCTGTGGATAAAAAATTATTCCTTGTTGGATTAAAAATTTTAAACTTTTTGCGGACTAAAAATAAATCCTTTTTGGATTGAAAAATTTAAAACTTATCATTGGATTAAAAAATAATCTTTTTTTGGTCGTGTCCTATATGTAATCCAAAAAAGTTTAAAATTTAGTCCAAGATTTTTAACCGTGTAATCATTTGATTACAGAGCCAAACAGAAAATAATCATACCTAATCAATTATTTCAAATGTTTGATAAAAATAATCTTATTACTAATGAAAACGATTAGTAATCATTATTTAACAGCTATGGTTTTAACGAACCTTCTAGTCCTTAACTCTTCTAAATATGAGCTATTCTATGATCATAATTAACGCATTTATGATTTCCCCCTGAGAGAATATTGTTACCTTCGACACCGAAGGTATTTTCTTGGAGAGGCATCTTTGATATCCAAGAATATCTAAAAAACAAACAAAACCAGCTTACCACCTAAAGTCCAGTTTTGTGAGACATTTTAGCAACAATTATGATTAGATTCGAAATTAACTCTTAAAAACTTTTTATCTAATCGTTCAATATGATTTGTTTGCATTGATATATATGGATACTAACAATCTTATGACATTACAAACTTATGACAAATATTTTTTTAGGACATTTTAACTCGTTATATCCCTGTTTTATGGGTATTTTTGACATTTTCGAAAAAGGGAGAAAAAACACATTCATTGAAGAGTTAAAGGGTCAAAATTTGGCTAAAAAATTTTATTGCAGTATTTTACATAAATCTACCCGACACATCATATACCTAAAATGTAAAAATCACAATGTTTCATTGCAAATTTATGATAATAATATGCAGAAGGTGAAACTTAAACCCAACCCCTAAAATGAAACTCAGACGTTAACTTTCCAAAAGACTAAAGACGGTTTTTTATTTCTTTGGTTGTTAGTTTTACTTAAGTTTTTTTTTCTTGGTATAGTTGAAATTAGTTTTGATTTTTTTTTTAATAAAAGGACTTGAACCTTTCTTAGCTATTCACAAAACTGAGTATTCGTTTCAACTAAGATTTTGAGAGACCATTCAGGTTATTTTCGAACTGACAGTGTTCTGTTAGAATACTTTAATAGTACTTGTTTATCACTTTTAAATGAAAACAGTTTCTTTGAGCGTATTAAGTTAAGGATTAATCAAACCTGACGCAACGTATTTAATGTTGTTCTTTCTTTAGACTTTAAGCCATCTCTTCCTTTAGACAGCTATTGTTTTGGTTCTTTAAGGCATATTTCATTTCAGAGTAGTTTTTATATGTCTTGTTAGTCCGGGCTCCAACATATGAAGATATTGAGCAACTCTGTCATCGGATATTAAGATCTACGGTTACAAAGAACTGTCTTAGATTTTTATTTCAACGGATACCCAGGAAAATCTGAGGATGAAATATAAATCATCTGCAGCCAAGTCATGATTACAAGTATTGCGTCAACTTCCGCTTCGTAGAAGTATATTCGAGTTGCCTGAAGGTAAAGTTTAGATCAGTGGTCGTCAACGCACGGTTCAAACAACAACAAAGAGAGCTTTCCGAGTGCAGAGTTTTACACTGAAACAAGAAGTTTTTAAAAGCTCTCGCACTATTTGATTCAAGCTAATATTGTCGCGTGTTCGAATAGCATTAAAAGGTTGTGTTTTTATTTTTGTGTTTGTTTGTTGCTATTAAAATAGATTGTTAAATAATAGAATAGGTGTTAAAACACAGAAAAGAGCAAAACAGATAAAAGTTATGGTAAAAGTTAATGAATAGAATGTTTTAAGAAGTTCAATGAAAAAACCATATCATACATTGTGATTCATACTAAAAATTGTCAGAAAAATTTGACAAAAAAAAAATTGTAAGCATCATCTCTCCTGAAACATTGCAAAATATTAATATTCATCAACAAATCATCGAGCGACAACCTTACCGCATAAACGCTTAAAACAAACTGACTAAATTTACAGCACAGCAGAAAAACAAACTTTTACGCAGTGTACGTTGACAGCGAGCCGAATGCTACTTCGTGTTCAAAAGCTCAAAAACACACGACGCCCGCGGGCTATGGGAAAACATAAGTTGATGACCACTGGTTTAGATATACATAGCTCGATATCACTTCATGTCTGTTTTGTTAGAATATCGACTGGTATTAAGTACAGCAGTCCTAAAGTATTGTGTTCAACTTTTCGAAATATATTAAGGTGTGTTTGTTTGTTCACTGCAGGCCACCAGACAATAGCACCATATAACAATATTGGCCTTATAATCTACTACTTTTTTCACATTTATAAAAGTACTATTATACTGATAATATACAAAATTAGTTTCAGTTCTATGGGGCAACTTTAATTTACCTTAAAGCTTAAAATCTTAATGTTCTCTACTTTTACAAGTTTTCCTGACAGTTGTCATCACCAGCCTGAAGCATTCATGGTAAATCCTTACATTCTGTCACGCTTTCTATTAAATGTGACTTTTTGATTTCAGACATTATAATGCTCGACATAATATTTGTACGCTCGACCACCACCACTTGTTTTCTCAATGGGCTATGTATGAATAAGTATGCAAATAAAAAAAAATACACATGTATATCCGCAACAAAAACAAATTCGAATAGACATTTTTTCGTAATTTTTCATTCGTTTATGTTAGGGTTTTGTGTAGTTTTGGGCTTGTGTTTTTTTTTTGTTTTGCTTTTTTGACCAAAAACGAAAATCCTTTGTACGTTGCACAGTAGTTCAATGCAATTTAAAAATTGTCAAACATTCATCACATACTAAAAAATGTTGAATATGAGTTGCAGTTTAAATGTTCACGTTACACGGTTAAAAATTTTGGACTAGTTTTTAATCCAAACTTAGGTTTCAAGGAATTTTTAATCCTAAAAGTACTAATTTTTATTCCATATTTTAGTTTAATTCTTTTTAATCCGAAAAAGTTTAAGTTAAAGACTATTTTTGGACTACAAATTTGCATTAAGGTAGTATTCTCAGGAAAAGCGGCAGTGATCAGCTGTTTTGTATATTACTGGCTGCAAAAAACAATCTAGCAGTGGCAGCGTCAGCATCAAAAGCAGTGGATGTGGAATTCTTCTTAGTAGTTTAATTATTTGCATGTTGGCAGTGAATTTAGAAATAGGGCTAACCTCGGCAGTACTGTTTACTGCCACTGCTGCTATGTAAGTTTTACCATTGAACAACAGTATTCCTAAAATAACAGCTGATCAATGCCATTGCCACTGACTACTACTATTACTTGAAAACTACTACTACTACTACGAAATTTAATCTAAATATAATTCTAAGTGTTGTTAAAGCATTCGAAATTTATTGTTAATTAAATGAAAAAAATTGTTTATTAAAATCTGAACCAAAATATTATCATATACATTATTACAGTAAACGGTGTTTAAAACTTTGTGGATTAAATAGTATTCCTTTTCGGATAACAATATATTAAACTTTTTTGGACTAAAATCTAATCCCTTTTTGGATTATAAGATTTTAAACTTTCTGTGGATTAACAATTATTCCTTTTTGGATTAAGAAATTTTAAACTTTTTGCGGATTTAAAATAAATCTTTTTTGGATTGAAAAAGTTAAAACTTTTCATTGGATTAAGAAATAATCTTTTTTTGGTCGTGTCCTATCTGTAATCCAAAAAAGTTTTAAACTAAGTCCAAGATTTTTAACCATGTAGATCACAAGAAAAATAATATTAAATACGTCCACAACCCATATAATACAAGAATATAAAATATTATAGTTATTTCTTTACTTGACGGATACTAAAATCACTCTCTTAAAAAAATTATAAAAAATTATTATAAAGCGTACTTTTAGATTGATTTAGATTTAAAATAAATCTTTTTTGGATTGAAAAAGTTAAAACTTTTCATTGGATTAAGAAATAATCTTTTTTTGGTCGTGTCCTATCTGTAATCCAAAAAAGTTTTAAACTAAGTCCAAGATTTTTAACCATGTAGATCACAAGAAAAATAATATTAAATACGTCCACAACCCATATAATACAAGAATATAAAATATTATAGTTATTTCTTTACTTGACGGATACTAAAATCACTCTCTTAAAAAAATTATAAAAAATTATTATAAAGCGTACTTTTAGATTGCGCTGCACTCCGATTATCACAGATTATCAAATCTGTGCCTGAAAGTATGCTTCAGAAAATTGTTATTCTCCTTGAGACGAAAACAGCCTTCGTTTCTCTTGAAACGCATGTACAATAGGGTATCCCAAAAGAAAATATCTTTCCGAATTTCATAGTTGCTCAATCTTTGTTTGAAAGCTTGTGGGATAAGATTTTTTTTCAAATTTTTTGCAGGAGGTTTAGAGGTCGCGCTAATCGGATTTTCCATAAAAATCAGGTTTTTTGAAGATTTTTCGAATTTCAAGTAGGAATTGTCCAATAACATACATTTTCAATGTCTTTGAGTTATGATATCGAATAAAATAACCAAACTTTACTTAAATGTACGTAACTAAGGAATTTTGGCAATTTTTTTTTTTAATCGTTTGGGTGATATTTGTTAAATTTTTTCATAAAATTTTCGTAAATTTCTTAGAAAAAACACTGTTAGAAAAGTTAGAAAAATTAATGATGCTGTTAGAAATTTGGTTTAATTATATGCAATATACAAAATCAAGAATTATTCACTTCTTAAAGAGATATTTTTGCATTTTAGTTCAATAAAATGGGTCGAAGAATACATTGTAGCCCCAAAAAATATCTCTTAATAATTTTGTTAAAGAAGTAAAACCATATAAATTCATTCAAAATGTCATGGGTTGTTCCACACAATTGAGAAGCAATGTTATTAAATGGCAAGAAAAAATGTGAAAGTCGGGTTAAGTTCAGAAAAACAACATCCAGTCAAAGTTCTGGTACTCTAAGGCATCTGAAAGTGTTTTTTTAAACCCTCCATTAAAGATTAAGGAAGATTCAAGCCTGAGTATTAATACTATTGTAATAAGAAAAAGACATGTTAAGCACGATAGCAAGCTAAAAGTCCCAGGAGAACTCCGCTGGTTACTAACAAACAACGTACTAAGAGGTTAGAATTCGCACGAGAACGAGCAAATTGTCCACCAACAAACTGGAAGCTTTATTCTTTATATTCTTTAGAATGATATTGTTTAGACTGATATTCTTCAGACTGATAATTCCAAAATTCAGATTTCTGGTTATAGAAGCGAAGAGACATGTGTTCAAAAATAACTTGTAAGAAATATTTTCCACGGTACTTTCTGAAGACAGTAAAACTTGGAGAAAGTACAATGATAAAAGTATGAAGTAGAATGATGAAAGTAGAAATGCCTCCTCGCTGGATTATACAGCACGATATTGATCCAAAGCACATTGAAAATATAAATAATGTATACGTTCATAAAAAACCTACATAAATTTTGCGTTCACTTATCATGTGCACTTGTACATACGCTTCAAGTAATTATTGATGGCTTTAGTGTATTCATACTTAAGCCAATGTAAAACACAAGATTAAAATATGTAAAAGTATACAATTCAACAATTCACAAATCTGTCGTACACAAAATAACTGAAAGTAAACACTATCTTCGAGAATTGTTTTATGAAAAATGATAAAGCATTTTTATCAATTATCTCATAAGCTGTTCTTGATTTCCTAGTATTCGTACATGAAGTATATGAATTTTATTCACAGAAATTATGAATGATGCATGTTCACCTTCTATTTTTACATGACATTTACGAAATTTTGTATAGATTCATGTATCTTGTTCATTAACTTTATGAACACTTTAAACACTTATGACATATTCAAGCTCGTATTTTTTCTTTTGTGCATTTAGTACATTATATCATGAAAAGTTCATGTGCTTTATGTAATTGGTTACTGGACCAAAATACATGAATGCGACTCATGAGATTATGTAAAAATTCATAATTATTGTGTAATTTTATGGTTCAGTGCATGCGGCGAAATATACGAATGCTTGGTTCCAAGAAAACCTAATTAAGGTAATGCCTTGGTCAACCCAATTAACGTATTAAATCATACAATAGAAAACTTATGAACGGGTGTAAAAAAGGCTGTGAAGAATGCAGAGTACAGTTTTCACACGACATAAGTTAATTGTGCTTAAGTCATAAAAAAAAAAACAAAAACAAATTAGCCATTTCAGCCCTTGAAAGGACTTTGACCGAGCTTCTTATGATCAATTGTGTTGTGTGTATTATTAAATGTTTGCACACAATTGACCGAGAACTTGACCTACATGTTTTATGCCGACTCCGAACGGCTCATGTTCTCAAGAAGCTTTTACATGGCATTATTTACTCTCTGAGGTTTGCCATTGTCTGCAGAGAGGTGACCGATCAGAAAAATTTTTTTATTGAAAAAACTTACCGCCGCGACTGGTGATCGAACTCGGGCTCTGAGCATGCTAAGCCACACACTTAACCTGCATGCCACGGTCACCACCAAAGTCATACCGATATTGAAAATTTACAATCATGCTCATTAAAACAATTTTACAAAAACTAGTAAACCTGTTGCCCGAATTCGAGCACTTCAATTAACAATTAAATTATAGACGTTTAATTTATGATATTCTATTCAAGCAGCTTTTTCCTCAATAACGATATATTTAGTCTCAATAATGATATAAAAGATCATCATCTGAATGCTTAAAACTTATGATCTGACACTAAAATTTTAAATGTAAATGTCAAAATACGAAGATGGACTTACACTTATATAACTACCGAGATAAATATTATTACTATTCAACAACATCGCTGCTTAACTTTTAAAGCTATAAAACATAACTAATTTAAATAAAAACGAATTATAAAATAGATTTTAGAAAAAAAATACTACTAAGATATAATTAAAAAATTAATTAAAACTACTTAGAGAACACCTACAACATCAATTTAAAGCATATTCCGATGATAAAACGCCAAGAAACCAAAAAAAAAACTTTTTTTGAAAACCGTTAAAATTTGACTGAGTTGTTTGCTCGGAAAGTGGAACTTTTGATTTTGGAACTGCATTTTTCGGACAATTGACATTTGAGGAATGCATAAAAGATAATTTTGGTTAAACATTTTTACTTTTGAAAAAAATTGAAATTCGATCAATTTATAAGCTCTTCTTAAACTAAATTTCAAATCGATTAAATAGCGGATTTTTGCACAAAAATTTTATTTCTGTTTTAAAAGGTTGGGAACCCCCTGAAGTGAAATCATAATTTTTAAAAAAAGTTTGCACAATTTCAGTCAAAACCTGATTAAATGACATCTGAATCGATAAAATCGGTCTACTGGTCTGGGAGGAGTTGAAGTCACAAAAAAAACCTTAGCCTATTAATTATATAGATAGATACGCAGGATGATTAAAACAGATTTGTGGCTATAACTTTTTATTGGTTGGAGCTATAATAAAATTATCTTTAAATATATTGTTCTTGAAGCTTGCTGAAGATTTTAAAAATATAAAAACAACATTTTAAAAAAATGAAATTTCGTACAAAAAATCATAGGGGGTAAAATCATAGGCCTTGTTTTTTCGATGACGCATAGTATTTATTAATTTTTTTGCCATACAAAAACAAATTCGCCTTAAAAAAACTCAATATAATAAAAGAAAATCAAAAATGCAAATTTGAATTTTTTTTATTTTTAAAACAAAAACAATTTTTATACCATTCGTTGAGAAAACATTCAATTAAGTGGACTCTTTTTAAAGGCAATGATTAAAATATAAATAATAAAGTAACGGTAAGGTTGTTACATTTTTATTTAAGTCAATAAACTACATTTAAATACAAAAAAGAAATAAATTAAATTTTTTATAAACTGACAGAGATATTCGCTTCCAAATATAGAACGTTAAATTTCAGAGAGTTTTTTTCTCTGTATTGGCGTTTGGTAAAAATACACGTTAAACAACTACAGGCACTATTAAGAAAATTCATTAAAAATACATCTGGTAAAATAATTCCTGTAGTTGTCAACACATTTCAAAGAAAATTGAACAAAAATTAAGAAAAACAAAAAAAATTTTGAAAACCGTTAAAATTTGACTGAGTTGTTTGCTCGGAAAGTGGAACTTTTGATTTTGGAACTGCATTTTTCGGACAATTGACATTTGAGGAATGCATAAAAGATAATTTTGGTTAAAAATTTTTACTTTTAAAAAAAATTAAAATTCGATCAATTTATAAGCTCTTCTTAAACTAAATTTCAAATCGATTAAATAGCGGATTTTTGCACAAAAATTGTATTTCTGTTTTAAACGGTTGGGAACCCCCTGAAGTGAAATCACAATTTTTAAAAAAGGTTTGCACAATTTCAGTCAAAACCTGATTAAATGACATCTGAATAGATAAAATCGGTCTATTAGTCTGGGAGGAGTTGAAGTCACAAAAAAAAACCTTAGCCTATTAATTATATAGATGTTACGAAAAATGTTTGCCAAAATATTTTTGAATATTTTTGGCTTATTTTAGGACATTTAGATCACTGTGCGCCGCCCACTCACTAACTTAAACATGTCATTGTGCATCTGTCACGTCCGTCATCAACATCAGATGTGCGTTCGTACGTGTTCGGACGTTTTCGTATCCGTTAACAAGCCCCTCAGCTTGTTTTGCAGCCCCATCATTATTGTTTTTTTTTTTTTTATTTCCACTGCTTAATTTCAGAAGGAGAAAAATTGTTAAAAAAAAGAATACAAAACTAAAAATAAGCAAAAAAAAAAAACAAAAACAAAAATACATATACAAATGTAGCTGCTGCTTTTATGTCTGCAACAGCACTGCATGTAGGTGTGTTTAAGTTCTGGCACGATGTCATGTTATGTCACATTTTTGCAGGACTTTTATTTGATATAAACATAGAAAAAAATGTTTGCTGCTACAGATGACAATGGCTGCCTATGTGTGAGTGTTATATGAGTGTGTTTGTGTGTGAATCTAAGTGTTTGTGTGTTGCTATGTTCGTATTTGTATTGAGGTAAGCGGGCGTGTTTGCATGCTGACCAAATGTCAGTGACACACAACGAACTGTCTTATTCAAATCGACCTTAAAATTTGTAAAGACATCCATTTTTTTTTGTATCAGGCAATATACATATATCCTTGGCTGCCAGTCGTCTTAATATTTTTTTCTTTGTGGGCTTTCTTTTGAAAGTTTCCATTTATTTTGTGGCCTTGATGTGGAAAATAGTTTGATAACAATTCAATTAAATGGCTGCAGGATATTCTAATTTGAGCTTTAAACATGTGCCTACAAAGTTTGTTTAGATTTAAATAAAATATGAACAGTTTTTATGAGAATTTATATGTTTAGAGCGATTTTCCCAAGTAAGATATTTTCAGTTTTATTTTAAAGTTAGAAAAAAAATTAACTTAAAAATTAATTTATTAACTATTAAAAACTCTTAAGAGACTGATTAACTTTTTTCTACTTTTTTTAGTAACTTACAACCGAGCCCTAAAAACTATCACTTAAAAATGTTCTTTAATTTTATGGAAAAAAATTAATTCATGCCGGCTTTAAAAGGAAAATTTCATTACTTTAAAAGTATTTAAAGCCAGCAGCAAAGTTAGCTATCAGCGCTATAAACCATAACGTTCATACTTAGTACAAGTTGGTCATATTTCAAAAATCATTTAGATTTCTATTTATTTGAACATGGTAATTTATTTTTGTTTTTTTTTTTTTGTGTTTTTGTAAAAAGCAAAAAAAATCGCATGACATAATTTCACAGAGTTGTAATATTTTCATTCGATTTAGCTAGTTGTTAGCTATATGCATGCATGCATTTACTTGTATGTGTGTTTGGAAATGTGAAAGTGAATGTGAGCATGTTTGCTATTTACATGCTCATGCATGTGTTCCATTTATGACCGCTATTCGTCAAATATTTGTGCGCCCTAGTTGTTGACCAAAGTTCTACTATTTGCTTCAAATGCGATTTTTACATTTTAATTTATAGAATTACACGACATCGACATAAAAACGTTGACATATATACGAAAAATCCGTTGGGACGATGTTGTTCGTCAATGTATGAAGTTATGTTGGTTGTGCTGTAGTGCAGCCCAGTTGACCAGCATAGAGTCAAATGAACAAACAAACATTGGTCTGTTGGTCATGGGCTGCGCCTTAATGCCCGAAGTCATAGTACAAACATTAAGTAGAAAAAAAAAATGAAATAAATTGAAAATAATATTAAAACAAAGTCAATAAAGCAATTAAGTTTGCCTGGATGTGAAATGAATACAAAGAATTCGGTTAAGCATTTGATTTTATTTGATTTGATTGAATTTGATTGAATTCAATAAAAATATTTATATAAACCACAATTTAAAAGCGCCTAAAGGCATGCAATAAATTATGGTTTGCATGCAATTTGCAAAATACTCAATCCGTGCATGTGTATGTAAATTTAAAAATTTAATAATAATTTATATCTACATTCCAATCAATTTACTTTCCCATTTTCTGCATTATATTGTTAATGCAGACAGAGGCGTCTGCAGGAATTTTCTGTCAAGGAAACAAAGCTCAAGACAGAATGTTGAGGTATTTAGATTTCTTGCACTCTACACGTTCTAAAATTAAGTCTACTTTTTCAACTTTATTTCAAAAATTTGATTTAAATGTGTTAAGAGTTTACTTTTCATACTTTCCACTTGAACTTTCAAACTGTTAAGATGATTTCCTTAAGCTTGAAAATATGATATTTTCAAGTACACGATTAAAAATATTGGACTAAATTTTAGTCAATGCTTGAATTGATTGAAAATTTAAATCACGTCAAATAATAAGAGAAAGTTTTAGTCCCGCATGGATTTAAAATTTAAGCCATTTCAAATACTAAAACTAATTTTAAGCCTCACATGGATTAAAAATTTAAACTCTTATCGTTTCAGTATTTAACTATCGTGAACATTAAAGTACACAATTAAAAAACTTTTATTCTGTGGCTCAGTTGGTTAAGCGGTTGCCTATTTGATTTGATGAATCGGGTGACCCTGGTTCGATCTTCAGCCAGACCGTTTTTTTATTTTTTTTTTTTTTGTTTTGTTAATTTTATATTATTGTTATCTTTAATTATAAATTATTTAATTATAAAATTGCTTAAGCAACATTTTCATTTTTGCCACATTCTAGGATCGAACCGCCGACTGCGGCAACCATCGCATTAGAGTGGCGAGTTCTAACCTCGGGCTAGTTTGTTGCACAAAACAAAATACAGCTTTTATTACCTTTTAGTTATTTTGTATAAAATTTTAGACCTTAGGCACTAAAATTCAAATTTTATTCCCAATTTATTAAATTTAAGTGCAGATTGGCCTAAAAGAAAATTATAGTATTTTGAAAAGTACAATTAAAAAAAAAAGAATTAAAAAATGCAATAGTCAAACGATTGTTTTTAAAATTACTCCAAGATGTTTTACCGTTTAGTTATATTGCATTAAATTTTAAACCTTAGGTACTAAAATTCAAATTTTATACCCAATTTATTAAATTTTAGTACAGTTTTGACTAAAAAATTTATAGTATTTCTAAAAGTACAATTCTTATAAAAAAAGGTTTAAAAAACCATTAGTACAACGATTGGCTTAAAAAATATTCCAATATTTTTAACCGCGTAGTTAGTTTAATTTTTCAACACACAAGTTAAGTTTTTCCACCATGTTTTGATTAAAATTCACGCATTTAATTGATTCATCTTTAAATTTATATTTTCTACAAATCAGTGGATATTTTCATTATCATTGACTTGTCATATTTTTATCAACAGTCTGTCTGTATTTTTTGTTTTTTTTTAATTCTTATCACGGAGAGAAAAAATGGGTTTAAAACAAGCACAAAGCGTACGTAAATGAAATTACCACAATAGAGCTCAAAACCATCTCAAAACATGCTCATCTTGGGCTTGATCATAAAATAAATTTTTTTTGTTTTTTTAGTCATTTTTGCTCATACGATATAATTCTCTGTTAGTTTTTGTTGCTGTTAGTATGAAAGTGTATAAAAACCTCCTTGTATTATTAAAATTCATAAAATATCGCATCTCAATATTTCTTAGAAAAGACATATGAGAGCATGTTAACATGTTTTATTCACAATCCATAAATGACGTGCATTGAACACAAATGCGCATATTTTTTTAAAATCAATACCAAAATGTCATAAATTGGGCCCAAGTGAGCATATTAGCTTTTTGACGAATAATACAAAAATCACATACATTTAGCACAAATGAGCGTGTTAATTTTTTTGATAAGCAATAACATTAGGGCTTGATATCAAGAATATTATGGCTAAGTTCAGAGACACTACCAAAATAAATTGATTTGGGATTGTTTTCAGCTCAAATTTCTCTCCGTGTTCCGCATTAACATTAAATATTTTTTCTGTATCATAATATAACAATTTTGTTTTAGTGAAGTTTAAGGCCCAAGTGACCCTTTTCTACCCCACCTGCAAAAGCCAATGCCAATGAATACACAACCACGCACTCACACATTCATTCGTTTTCAATGAAGATAAATGCAAGAGTTCAAATGTTTTTAACTCACAGGCAGCGTAAGCGAGAACTTCTTCGATTTGTTGCAATGATGAAGAACAAGAAAAACGACGTGGAAGTAAACGGAAAATAGAAGAAAATTCAAAGGATAAGGAAAAAAATTTTGCACACTACATTGCAGTTATATTGAAAATAAATTTTCATTTTTGCTGAATGTATGCGATTAAACACACACACACACACACATATATGTATATGCATAAACATAGCAGTTACTGCTGTCTATAGCTTTGCCAAAAAGTATAATTCAACAAAGTGCAGATACGTTTTATTTCCTAATCCACACACGCACTCACATGACTGTATCTTCCAACATAGATAGTCTGCCCGACAGATATTTAAATGTTTTATGTTGTTTCAATGTACTACATATACTAGCTACATATGCGTCTATGTGTGAGTGTTACTTTGTCAGTGCTGTGTTTTCTACACACTGCTACTGGGCAACATCTTACAGTTTGACTCTTAAGCTTAGCCAAAGGACTCAAAAGCTATCAAAGTCCATTTGACAACAAATAAAAGATAAACCTAAAGCACTAAATTTGATCAAGCTGTGTACAGTGGTTGTTGTTGTTGTAGTTGTTGTAATAAACATACAAACAGCAAAAGCTGTAAAATATAACTTTTCTCTAACATGACATGCCGGAAAAAATAGCAGCATGTTGCTACTGCTAATGGCAATATTGATCAACATACATACGTAGAAGAACTGAGACGAAATATTTCAAAATTAACTAACTCAGCATTGAATGTCCTGAGGCAGATTTTTTTGACAATAATATGACAGAACGTCATATAAGCAATGCTACTTATCAACTTAAGATGGATATTTTTTTACTTATGAATCAATTAGTGTCTGTCAAACTCTATACTAGGTATTTAGATTGTATTAAATATCTACAGAGAGAATAACCGGTTCAGAAACTATCACTTTTAAGGTTCCCAAGGCATAGTCTGCTATCCTAATTCTGCCACCAACATATGAAACCAACCGTTCACTTATACACAGGTCCGGTCCCGTTGATTCTATGAGAAATCTGCGTGGGCTGAGCTACAAACACCCAGACGGGAAGGTTGTAGAGTTGTGGATAGTGAACGGCCTATAGATATGGAGGCTAACCGCGTCTTAGTGGTCCCGGAAAAGAAGTGGGTGACTAGCTAGTATATAGAAGGGCTTGGTGTTGGACAGGTGCTGCGTCTTGAATGAAAAATCCACACACTTCCGCAACGGGCACTGTCAAGGCGAATCGGAGCTGCCTGAAAAGCCCCTTGTCCGAAACTACCTGTCTCCTCTAGACCTTAAAATTGGAATATGCGTAGGGTTTGGGTCCCTGCACATTATAACCGCCTTGGCTACGTTGAAGACCACCGCAAACGAAAAACGGACAATTATTTACGAATATCCGGTCTATGTCCGGACCTTTTATAGGAAAGGTGCCTTTATCCAATTGACAAACAAACCTAGTGAAAATCCGTCATTCCAGAAATACGATGGAAGGGCCGCTCTTAGGGAGCAGACTGCGATATTTCTAGCTGTCTGCGGAGTAACGTGAATTTGGACTCGGATCGTCGTAGTTCGGAAACTATATTCCTCTGAAAATGAAACGCGAAGTTCAAAAGAGAAGGCATTCTCGGAACCACTGTCGATCAGTTTAGTCCCTTCGAGACCACTTCGAACAACGGCCTAAGAGTGATCAACTTCGCTGCAGCTCGAAACGAGGTAGTTAGTAGCTTCAAATTCAAACACCTTGATATCCACAAAGCCACCTGACTGCCTCCTCAAAAATTTTGAAATCATATTATTCATGTTGTGATCGACGTAAGGACCGAATACTGGACTTTGTTCTGCAGCTGTACAAAGCGAAGAATGTACGCAAAGGTATGCAACGTAAGCTAGATGTCGCTAAACTGCAATCACAATGAACCACCGAGGCCTTCTTCACTCAACTTTCAGCTAAGCTCAATCAACCTAACTCTGGACTCAATCACACTGGTGGACTTTGGGCGCATACATCCTAATCTATGCTTTTGCTGCTGAGGAAGTCTTTGGTTTCCGATGCCTGCAACCTCGGAACCAATTTGACACTAGGAAGTACATCGTCGCGCGCAAATAGAGGAAGAAAAAGGGAAGGTAGGAGCCTTTTCAAACGCAAGACAAGGAAGCCGGAAAAGCGTGAGCGCAGGAAAAAAGAGGTATACCATGGCAAGAAGGTTGTAAGAAAATTCTATCAACAGGTTAAGCGTATAACCCAAGGTTTCAAGCCCGTTGCATCCACTTGTAGAGATGAAAATGGCAATATGTAGTGCGCACTGAGATTATGGATGCGGCTTTTTCCAATTTGCTTGCGTGCGATGATCCCAAATATTCCACCCTTGAAGAATATGGTACGATTCCAACAATATATGATGATGGAATGGAATTTCCGCACCTATCCCGGACGAAGTTAAAGTTGCTATCCAGGGACTCAAAAACAATAAAGCAACAGGTACCTGAATTGTTTAAAAGCAGCGGCGATGAATCGATAAGGTGAAAGCATAAAATCTTCAGCAAAATATGGCTAGCGGAAAGCAATTTCGACGTTTGTATTCTCAGTGTGCTTTGTCCTATACTTAAGAAAGAAGACTCTAGAATCCGAGACCTGACTACCGAGGTATCAGTATTATTTCCATCGCATACAAGGTTCTTTGGAGAGTATTTTGTAAAAAATTGAATACCAAAACGCTGATTAGACTTTATCGTTGCGGTTTTCGTCCTGGCAAGTTCACCATGGACCCGGTTTGTACACTACGCCAAATCCTGGAAAAAACCGAAAATCAAATCGACACCCACCATCTCTTTGTTGATTATAAGGCTGAATCTCTTTGTTCAATACTGAACGAGGTTTCAGACAAAGCGACCCGCTTTCTTATGATCTCTTAAATTTTTCCATGGAGGGATTCCTATGAAAGGCAGATGTACATCGCAATGGGAATATATTTTACAAAGGTGTGCAGATCCTTGCCAATGCTAATGATATCGATATTATCGGCCTAAGATATTATCGACTAAGAGAGATGTAATTGCTGCTTTTGCCGCCATCGAAAAGGAATCAGCCAAAGTGTGCTTGACAGTGAACGAGGGAAAAACAAAGTATATGCTGTCTGCAAACAGGGAAGCGCGGCGTCTAGGCTCTTATATTACAGCAGGCATTTATAACTTTGAAGCGGTCAAGAAGTTTACATACCTTGGCCCCGCTGAAACAGCAACGACAATGTCAGCTTGGAGATAAAGTGAAGAGTAACAATTGCTAATAGGTGCTACTATGGACTTGTAAGCAAGTCAGTTGCTGAGCCCGCTCTAGACCCACAAGACTGACACTCCACAAATTGCTCATCATACTTGTGAATCTCTAAGGCGAGTGGTAAGTCGAGTGGTAAGCGTGCTTGACTGCCAACCCAGAGTTCCCGGGTTCGAATTCTGGCCAGGCCATGGCCTAACGCTTTTACCTTACATTATTTTTTTCCACATTTCTAACCAATTGAAATTTAAAATTCATCCATATCCAAACCACTTTGCAAGTTATAATTGATGGTAAAAAAAGTTTGTGGATTGGATTGCTTGATGACTTCAATTGACTGAGGTAGAGGCATAACATTTACCTCAGATTCAAATGCGCATTTTGACATACGGAGTGCGCACGTAAAAATTGTAACTTACATTTTGCTTAACCACTTGTTTAACAAGCGTACGAATTAAAATTCACATACGCCAAAACCACCGTACTTAATGTCAGTTTTTATTAAAATCATTTCTTTACATTTTTGTGAACATCAAGTTCATCAAAATGGATGAACCAAAAGAAGTTTGATAGTGAAACGATAGTTAAAATTTCACAAAAAAAAAATCCCAAGTGGAATTTTAAACAAATTTCAAAAACCATAAAAGTTTCCCAACAAACCTTCAAGCCAACCATCACTGTTGACCGAAAGCTTGAATCTGGAGATATTAAGAAGGCAAAAATAACTTTCTGGAATATTAGTGAAGGCTCCGAACACTTCAGGACGGAAAGCAGCACGGAAGAATTTGTCCGAAAACTAAAAGCTAACGCTGGGCTTAGATCGTATAAGATCCAAAAAATCCCCTGTCGTAATGCTAAAAAGAAAATCGAGTCTAGAACTCGAGCGAAAAAACTTCATACAAATTTCATAAAAAAATTTCAATGTTGCATCATGGATGACGAAACGTATGTTTTAACAGACTTCTCGCAGCTTTCAAGTCAAGACTATTATGTAGCAGATCGTCAAGGAAATGCAGCAGAGAAGTACAGGACCCAAAATATAACAAAGTTTCCGAAGAAATTTCTTGTGTGTCAGTCCATTTGTAGTTGTGGCAAAAGAAGTCAGCCATACGTAACTTCAGGGTCAATAAATGGGATAATCTATGTTAATGAATGCTTGCAAAAAAGATTGCGACCATTTCTTCTACTACTTCTGGGCAGATCTTGCATCATGTTCCTATGGAAAAAAATCTTAAGAGTGGAACACAAAGAATAATATAAATATTGTACCCAGAGAGGCAAATCCACCAAACTATCCAGAGTAAAGACCAGTAAAAAGGTATTGGGCCGTTATCAAAAGAACAATGAAGCAGACAAAAGGAGCTTCTAAGATTTGAAAAGAAAGTGGGTTTTAGCATCAAAAGAATCTCTGAAAGTAACATAAGGGCCTCGATGGAAGGAGTTCCTGTAAAAATTTTGCTTTTAACAATGATTTTTGAAAATTATTTATTTATATTAACTATCAGATTTTCCCATGGTTTACTTAATTTTTATATTTTTGAATGTTAGAGTTTTTACGTGAGCGCTACTTAGGTTCTCGTCACCCATAGAAAATTATACGCTTGTTTTACTTGATTTCCATTTCTTTCTTTCTTGTATATCACCCCATTTTTTAACCAAGGCAGACTTGACTTAGGTTTGACACCTAAAGATTTTAATCATTTACATAATGGTGCGAAGACACGGGCTTATGCAACGAAACTGAAAAAGTGTTGCATAAGTTATTTCTTTTAGCACAGTAAGAATTATAGGTTTCACAGCAAAGGTTTCGCCTTTGCCCATTTGAGAACAGTATAAAAAAATTAAAATCAAAACGAAAGTTTAATAAATGGAAACCAAATAAGAATGCAACGGCGTTGCATGGAATTTTTACCCAGTAAAGATATGGGCTACGGTTACCATACAACCCACATAGTGAAAATTTAATTAAGAGGTTTATATTTGCCAACAAGAATAAAACTCGGTATGTGTGTATATAACATCAACACATGCCCATATCACGCCTACCTCTCAAGCAACCTACAATAGTAAAAACTTTATAACCTATGTAACACCTATTAAGAAAAACATTGATTTTAAAACAAATCAAATATTATCTTTATTTAAAATTTTTGAAGTGAAACTTATTTAGGCGCGTATACAATATACGGCGAACGAAACGGGTAGTAAAACCGATGAAACGAATAAAACGGCGGCGAATTAAGGTGAATTTAAGTGAATTTAGGTGACTTTAATTGAAATTAAATGTTCGAAACACCCTATAAATTCTAAGGAAAAATTATCAAACAATGGTTTGAGTCCGAACTAACAGACGAATACATCAACAAAATTTTAGACCGTACATTTTGAAGGTGGAATTTTCAACTAGATACGTTATGCTTCAATTTCCAACCGTGACACGTTACGCTGGAATTTTTAACCTCTATAATTCAATGGCCAATCGGATGCAATAAGATTATCTTAGGTCACAGACAGGTCATTGGCTATTTCATGGATTCCATGAATCATTTGAACCAAAATGGATGATTCTATGGCCAATCGGATGCAATAGAATTGGCGAGGTCACAGGCGGGTCATTTGTACTTGTACTTGTAAGCACGACCACATGATACGCAGCCGGTCAAAACATACCTTGAAACGCCTAAATGGGAAGTCTTACCCCTACTATTTGCTTTCTTTGATGAAGCATGAAATTGAGGATCAGCACTTTCGCTCTTTTAAAATAAACTTAATCTTCTAATGGCTTTCTATGAAATGAGACTTTTTTAGTAAGATTAAATTAAAAACTCTCTATTTTTTTGGATTAAATTTTCACTTATACCGTGCGTGGCGGCCACAAACAAATTTTTTTTTTTGTTATTTAGTATTTTATTATAAAAACGTATAAAAATCTGACCTTCGACGGGTTAGAATCATTTAGCGTAAAATATACAACAACAAATTTTGTTATTTGCTCCTGTATTTGAAACACTTTTTTATCAAACAAAATTTCTGTGCATACTTTCAGGCTGAATTTTTTTTCTGTGCATACTTTCAGGCTGAAATTTTTTTCGGATATTATAAGTTTCAAAATTTAAAAAGAACTGTAGAATAGAAATGCTTACAGTTTAAGTGATATAAGGTGCGAAGCATGACGCTGATGATGTGTAAATATATCAATATGAGGATAAGAATATTTCGTAATGGAGTTAGACCGACTTTATAGTTTCTTGACTTGAAATACTTATGAAGCAAATCAAACTTCATTTTGCTCACAAAACCTTAGCGAAAAATCCTTACCGGTTTCAGGACAAAACAATGTTCATGTTTTGTACACTTACCATTTTTCAACTTTGTTACACTTCTTGGTCAACTTTGTTTACCTTTGTTACTCTCTATTTCAAATAAGCAAAATAATATTGAATGTCTTATTTTCAAATTAAAATTTTATTCCATCTTAAAACCAATATATTTATATTTACAAACATTTATTGCTTATTATAAATATTTAAATAAAAAAATTACAAAATTTATACAGAACAAATGTTATTTAATAATATTCGATGTTTACAGAATTAATTTTTGGTATAAAACTTAAAATAAGCATTTCCTACGATATGCTGAATAACTCTAAATATTAAATGAATATGTTTTTTGGCACAAAACTGACTACAAACAGTAACAATCAAAATTGCAAAAACTTTACAAAATACTCGAGAATATTTAAATTTTCATGTTATTTTCTTAAAATAATAGAAAATTTTATTTTTTTATAATGATCTTTAGTATATATAAAAATTCCTTAAACATTTTTTTACATGGTAAAAACATATGCAAAAGAATAAACGTATACATGTTGTAAGAAGGTTGGGTAAAAATTTGAAATTTCTACACAAGAGCCGTGACACAACACTGACGGTTGTTGCAGTAATATGCGATGCAGTAAAAATTTTATTTTTCACACCAGTAACGACGACTTTGAGCAGCATCAGAAGAGTGTGCCAGTAAAAAAGCCTTGCAACAGTCAAGAGATTCAACTTGCCGTTTACCTGGTGAAGTGAAACACTTTACTTCATCCGACGCAGCAAATCGCAGTTCTCTTAAATCATTTTATTTCACGGCTTCATTTCGGCTTGCTTTCACAACGTTACCGCCGTTACACGTTACACGTAACTTTCCTGTCGTGTCAGTTTGAATTTGAACCCAACGGATGTTCCGGCATTTTTTTCCGCATCCTGCGCCTTAGCAGCAGCAGCTCCATTAACGCCTATGCTTTCCTGCTGCTGAGCCAAGAGCAGCTGGCGTGCAAGCAACGAAATATCACGACTATGACTGCCATCGAGTAGCTGCTGCTGCTGCTGCTGCGTAGCATTGCTAGCAACAGCCGTCAGTGCTGTTTGTAAAAACACAGGCATGCCTTGTAGTTCCAGCAGTTCTGGTCCCAAGGATGATTCATTCACTAGCCGGGTGAGCGTATGCAGAATTGCTTTAATGGTGCGACGCTGGGCATCACGTTGGGCGCGCGAGTCGTAGTTGCGATAGAACTCCGTTTGGTAGATGGACGTGATAAAATTTATGATGCTGCCATTGGCTAAATGACTGTGGCACTTCTTGTTCAATGACATATTGTAAAGCATGGCAGCGATTTGCTCCTGTATTTGAAAGAATAAGAAGAGAAAAAGGAATCAGTTAATGTTGGACGAGAACCAAAAATTTGAATCTAAAATACGAAAAACTAAAAAAATAGAAAATATTACGCAGAGAAATGCAAAAATTCAAGAAGAATTGCTTAACAAATGCAGAATAAATTTTATGAGCTACTGTAATGGCTTCACCAAGTGTGCCTGTGCCTGTGTGTGTGTGAAAGAGATACCGAGTTAGCGCTAGCAAGTGAAAAGGAACAGAGCAGTCCAAGCAGCCTGTCTGTCAGTGATTGGGTACCTATGTAGCTGCTTTTGGGACTGCTCACAAATATGCTAACGTTGCTGCTGCCAATATAAATGGTTTTTTGAGTGCATGTTTTTGAAAAGCTTTCAATAAAATTAGAAAAACGTATTTTATTGATGTGTTCGTATGGCTGCGGGTGAGAGAGATAGAGAGAGAAAGTGAATTTGTAGTTGGTGATTTATACGCTCAACAGATTTGCTATTAGCTTTGCAAATGTGAGGTCATGTTGTCCGTTATATGGTCTAATGATATCTTAAGATGGTGCTGTTTTTGCCTGCTTTTGCTCAAAGCAAAGCATATATTTAGGCGAAGGACAGTTGGTTTGTGTAGACGTGTGTATGTGTGGTATATTTTTGGGTTTCTTAAAGTGCTCTTTACTTATTTTGTTATTCATGCCACATGCTTTTAATATGCATGACGTACGCTGTTAATCTTCTTTGATAAACAAACAGTCACAAAAGCTGTCGAATTCCGCATTCCAAATTGAGTAATATTTGAGTATTTTGTTTTTCCTGTTTTTTTTTGTCGTATGAGAGAGAATCTGCACAACATGAAACTTTTCATTTGTCGTCCCTTTTTTCAGCTCTTCTAGTAATTTGAACTACTTCGTTGCTGCAATATTGTTCAGCAGAGACCAAGCTACGACTTTTTGTGTGTTAACCTGAATTTCATTTTTTCAGTAGAAATACATAATTTTTATATATTTTTAGTATTTAAGAATTGACTTTTCAAAAACAAAAACAATTAACTCATGAAAAAGCTTCTACTCGAGCATTCAGAAAACTACGGACCCAGCAAGGCTCAAGAAGCTGCCCTCAAAACAGCTCTTCTTTCAGAATCGGAAGACAATGTACATTGACGGAACGCATTCAGGAATCTCTAGATGTACTTTTAAAAGTGAGACGCAGGACAATCACGTCATAGATTCAGCAAAACTTTATAACGCCAGGCAAATTCCGATGGGCTATAAATTTATTTTCAGAATTTAAATTCCCAGAAACAGACAAAATATTCCCGGCCATGTTACAAATGACCACTCTGCAAGTCGCTCCGTGGCTTTCTAGATATCTCAGATGCATTCAACAATGTATCAACTGCACCATTCTTAACGGATTACGTGCGATATATGCATCACCAGCAATCGATTTTTGAATAGACAACCTTTTAAATTTTTGAAAGTTCCAAGCCGAATGGGGCTCTATAACCATGGCAAAAGAAGTGAGTAGGAGGACATTCCAAGGAGAAGGAATTAACTTACCCCTTGATTACCCCCTTGAATAATTACAAGACACCACTATGTATCCCGAAATCTCACAGGAAATATCTTGGAGTGGAGACTCAATTTGGACGAAATACATATGGCAGGTGGCTCCTGCGAATAAATACGTTAGTGGGTGCGGCAGTGTATTGCGTGGACTTAGACATATGGGCAGGCATACAAGCTACCGGACCACTGTAACATCTTCTAGGCGGAGTTTTTTTAAAAAAGGAATGCCGCAAAATAGATTTTTTGACAGCCAGTCGGCAATCGAATCTATGATACTACGAAACTATAAAGTCTAGAAATGTCCTATCCAACCAGCAAAGATATACTAGATGCATTGAGCACTTCAAAATGATTGTGCACCTACTGGGTTCAAAACCACCGGAGAATAATGGATACGAATTGACAGATGGACTAACAAAGGAAAGCACCGGGCTTGGATCAGAGCTCATATAACACGTACCTTTTCTACAACAGGAATTGTTCAAAAAACCACGAGACTAAAGCAAGGCAAATAGTGAGTCATAGATGGAAATATACGACAACAAGCAAGATCTCGAGCTTAAAAGCTGGGTATTGTATGGATAACAACTGCAGGAAGTACAAGAAACGGTATCCAAGAAACTCGGAGCTCCTTCTTTGCACATTCGCCGCCTTAGTTAGATAGAGATTTAAATACTTAGGATAAGGGACGTAATCGTCATTAAAAGATGTAGCGAAAATTCCTCTAGAATCTCTTCTAAAATTTGCAAATTCCACGCTAATCTTTAAGGATTTCCACTAATTATATAAAAGCTTTCATCAATCGGTACCATTAAGGACAGTACGGTCTATGTGAGACTCCGAAGAGAGACAGCCAGGCCAACCTAATCTAAACTATTCTTACACGACCGAAGAGACAGTAGCACACTGATGAGTATCCTCACGGGTTACTGCTGGTAAAAAATCTGGGTGTTAGCACGGATGATATGGTAACACCCTTGAACCAGGTATCCAGGAAATCCTGCAGCACCTACTTTGCACATGCCCCACCTTACTCAGATCTAAACTTGAAAATTATTTTCTATGTACGAGTCCGTTCATAAAAAAGGTGTAAAAATGGAGCTCAAAACGAGCTAATTTAAAGCTGCACTAAAAGGGATTAGTTTAGAACTATCGAAACGAGTACAAATATAGGCAAAAAATAATTTTTATGGGTACAGTTGTTTTTTTCCTATAAAATCAAACCGTTGAAACGTTTGTTCGTTCAATATAAAGGGGTGGTGTAGCCGTACCAGTACTGGCCAATTTTGAAACTAGTTCAGGATTTTCTGTAAGCCAACGAATTTCGGTCAACCCGAGTTCGAATCACCATCTGGGACAAACAATTTTTCAATAGAAATAAATTTTTCTAATCGACTGTAACATCTCTGGTGACAATCACTCAGAGAGTAAACAATGGCATGTAAAGCTTCTTGAGAACATGAACTAAAACAATTCAGAGTTGGCATTAGACCAGTTGGTACTGCTTTCAGTCACAAATAAACAAATAATGACACACTCAACACAATTGATAACACAGTGCGACACGAAATAATAACTTCAAATATCTCAATGGTCTCTAGTAGTGCATGGTATATATATTATGCCCTCATACTCAGTTTTATCGGATTAGGTCAAATAAGAGAGAAATTCAAGGTCAAATTTCACCTTTAAGTCACAAATTTTTTCAGATAATTCTTAAACTAAATTCAAATATTATGTAGTTACTGCATCTAAATACTTGCAATGGATGGTTCTTTACATTTTGAGACCATTTTTTGCTCAAAGAGTTACATAAGGGGGTTAATTATTTCTTCGAAAACAGGGCTTTTTTAATAAAAAATAAAATTTTTAATAGTTCAGTTGCTTTGTATTTGTCTTCAAAAACAATCAGATTTTGCTGAATTTTTGCACATACCTTAAGTAAAATATAATAATTCACCTCTGAAAAGATCACAACAATTACATGTGCGCATCCAAAAATATTCGGATTCAAAGATTACCAAAGATGGTAACTTCGTTAATGTAAGCCCTAGATTAAAATCATCTAGATGAAAATTATAGATCCAACAATTTTCTTCAAAACTGTCCTTAACATTTTTACCGAAAGAGTTACCGCTTTAAAGATATGCGCGTAAATATGTAATTACAATATATATGAAAAATTCGAACTTGAGAAGAAATAAAAATAAAAATAATTTTTATTTTAACAGTTTAAATTGTTCATATATAATTTTCATATAATTGTAATAACATATTTGCGCGAATATTTTTAAAACAGTAACTCTTTCAGTAAAGATGTTAAGAACAGTTTTGAAGAAAATTGTTGGATCTACAATTTTCATCTGAATGATTTTAATCTAGGGCTTGTATTACCGAAGTTACCATCTTTGGTAATCTTTGAATCCGGATATCTTTGGATGCGCACATGTAATTGTTGTGATCTTTCCAGAAGTGGATTATTTTATTTTACTTAAGGTATGTGCTAAAATTCAGCAAAATCTGATTGTTTTTGAAGTCAAATACAAAGTAACTGAACTATTAAAAAATTTGTTTTTTATTAAAAAAGCCCTGTTTTCGAAGAAATAATTAACCCCCTTACGTAACTCTTTGAGCAAAAAATGGTCTCAAAATGTAAAGAACCATCCATTGCAAGTATTTAGATGCAGTAACTACATAATATTTGAATTTAGTTTAAGAATTATCTGAAAAAAATTTGTGACTTAAAGGTGAAATTTGACCTTGAATTTCTCTCTTATTTGACCTAATCCGATAAAACTGAGTATGAGGGCATAATATATATACCATGCACTACTAGAAACCATTGCGATATTTGAGGTTATTCCAATTGACCCTATAATTGTCGCACAGTGTAATAATCATCTAGGTCAAAGACCGTTCAAGTGCTGACACGGCCAAATTTTTTTTTATTTTAAGAACTACGCACAAATATGGACACGGATTTGTTTCGAAGGAGCCGTTGGAAACCCGTTACGAAACCGTCAGAACGTTAACATAAAAAGCAGTTTTTAAGTTGTTATCAAATCACATTATTTATAAAAAAAGGAGTCCTTCTCGAATCAAAAAAAAACTCCAAAATGGAATCATATCTGGTTTCCGCTCCGAGTTGGAGATAAAACCGAAGCAGCAAAAAAAGATTCCTTTTTCGAGAGAAACTCCATACGAAAACGGATCAGTTTCGAATCCGAATCGCAATCCACTTCGGATTAAATATACGAAGCTGTAAGTTCATCTAGAATTCGAAACTGATGCGTATGGCACATTGGTTATTTGGTCCACATTATTTCACGGTCATCAAGATATTATCTAAAATTTTTGAATAAACTACACCAAAATACTTACGTAGAGAAATATTGAAATTCCGCTCTCTCGCTGCTGTACTGTCTCGATCCACATAAAGATCGCCTCATTCGACATGATCGAATAGTGTGATGTCACCTCAACGCGGCTGAGATTATTCAAGGCTGCGGCGCACAACAGCAACGTCTGAGCACAAGTTGTGCGAGTCATGAGCGCGGTGAGACCTTCAACAATTGTTTCTGCGCAATCGCGCAATCCATCAACCCGATGTTCCGGGCCATGCCAGGCGGCAGTGATTTGTGTTAGCAACGAAACAGCCTCCCTACGCTCCATATCACTGACATTACTGGTAGCATCGTTCTCCGCAACGTTGGCACCATCAACAACTTGTAGAATATCGCGTACGATCTCAATGCCACCGCAAGCACCAAGCTGCACGATCGCCTCCGGAGCACAACAGATGGTGGCCAAAGCTCGCAAGGCCAGAGCACGCACAGAAGATACACGATGCTCCAAACAGATAATAAGTAGTGCACGCACTGCTTCATTCTGCACGAAGGCATCGGTCAGGGAGGCGAAGCCCTCGTAGTCGATATTCGTCAGTGTTGCGATCATATTGATGTTGGCACGCAACATCAGATCGCAACGGCTTTGCTCGATGCTCTGCACAATGACGCGCACTAGCTTCTCGAAGACGAGTCGCAATGCGATCAGCAGATAACGCTTCAGTACCTGCAGATCCTCAAGCAGTGATTCGAGGTTTATATAGTGCTGCTTTTGCAGCGAAATGCGCGTGTCTTTGGTTATCAATTTCATCTGCTCGATATTCTGCTCATAACGACGACGATCGGCGCGTGACTCGGTAAAGAAAACTGCACGTCGCTCCAACACGCTGCTGAAATCAGCAACATCGGCCACCAGCTCCTCGGCGCCACTAAAAGCCTCTGCCAGCGAGGCTGACTGCTCGCCAATAAGTATACGCTCCATGCGCTCAAACATGGACTGCGTGTGCAGCGCTCGTTGTTGCAACTGACGTATAATTTTAGCAACGGTATTGGTCGTAATGGTCAAATTCTTAAAGGCCTCTGCGGCAATGGATTTGGTCTGCAGCGTAGACATGACTTCATGATCGTAGGACATGCGTAAATCACCCAGCCAGGACTGTAGCGATGGTGCGTGGCCATTCAGCAAAGGATGTAACTGTTCTGCACAGTCCTGCCCTTGAAAGGTAACGCCGTATTGGGGTGCAAACTTGTCGCTTGCCTTTGGTGTACTTGTGCTGGCCATGTAGCGTTGCTCTTTTGATGATGGCGACATCATTTCGTATTTAACGAAGCTGCTGCTGTTGCTTTCATCAGGAATTCCACCCAATATAACCGTCTCGTTGTTATAGGGTGGTGGCGCCTCACCCAAATAGACTGTCTCATTGTTATAGGCCGACACAGATTTCGCTTCCGGCAAACTTGTTTCCACCTCCAGTTCATCAAGGCTGGATGATGAAACCTCAGTAACATCCTCATCACTGCTAACGTCAACATCGGGTGCAGTGCTGCGTCTGCTAGTGGCTGCCAGCGGCTTTGTGGGCTTTCGAACTACGCGGCGGCGACGTCGCTGCTTGCTGCACTGACACGGTGTTGTTGAGTTGCTCAACTCACCCGCCATCGACCCAAAATTCAATTGTTTCGGCGCACCAGCGACGCTGCTCGTCATCTTATCATCTTTTTTCGTTTCTAACCGCTCTACCTCCTCATCATCATCCCCTAACTTCATGCTATCGAGTTGCGCCAAAAGCGTGGATCCTTCCAACAAGTCAACTTCCTCTTGCTGTTGCTTATCTTTGCTCATCGTCTGTCCGGATGCGGGTGAGCCACTGAATGAAATTCGCCTCGAAACATTCACTAACGGTGAATAGAATTCAGATTTGCCAACGCGTCGCACCACAGTCGGTGGCGTCGCCAGACGTTCTGTCATCGATGTGGGCGAACCAAAGCTTTGTGCGGTGCTGCTGCTGCTACTCAGCGACTTGGCGCTGGGCGAAAGGTTGCTGACAGCTGCGTTGGAGTTACGACTGCGTGTGCTGTGCGATTCTTCGTTGTCGGAAAATCCGGAATCCTGTGTTGAGTAGAAAGAAAGGAAATAGAATGAAGCGATTAACATTTGTTAACAAGTTATTTTTACAAGGGATTTAGGTTGTTGCTAAGTGGCTAACAAGTTGCTGTTGCGAATATTTTTCTGTGATTTTTTTTTTTTGTTTGTGCTGTGTTTTGTATAGAAATGACATTAAATAAATTGTTGGCATGCACTGCCAACTATGTCTGTCACATAGTTCCAAACAAAAAGTTCTTAACGTAGATTAGGATGACAACATGAAGGGTACTTCATGCCAGGCAGACGTTCTTCGAAGAAATCATAAGAAATCGTTAAGCATATTAAAACTAGTGCTATTCAATAAAAACTATGGTACAATTTTATGATTTTCTTGAGGAAAAAGCAAGGAGAATAAATTAGTCGACACATCTTTGGGAGAAGCTTTTATTAAAGAGATAGATAGATTTTGAAAAATAACCATTTAAGTGAGCCAAAAGCTTTTACAATATATAAAGACGTTATTTGCTTTAAGACTGCAAAAAGCTCTTGTCAGCTTTCTGCGTTAAAGTTTGTTGAAAGGAAAAGATATGCAGAGGCGGATATATAAATGGTAGGCTGTATTAAAGCGAAGCCCGCTGAGCTATTAATCGAACTATTAAAGTTCAAAGTAAGTCCTTTTAATGCTTTTTCTTAGGTAAAGCTTAGTTTGAATGAAAGTTTTTTTTTAAGTTTCAACAATTTTTGTCATTTCGCGCAGGGGAATGCAATAAGTTGTAAATAAAACGCAAATTATCAAAGAGCTTTTAAAGGCTTTTAAGCTTCTTTTGCGAATTAAGAAATTTTGATTATTACAAATATTTTGTGATCTTATTTTTTGCACATCTTTAAAACTAATTAAATAAATTTTAACAAAATTTTGCCATTTAAGAGAAACTCACTAAACGCCGATATTATCAGAACAAAATTTTCTTAAAGCTATTGAAATTTTTATGAAAGCTTTTTATAAGCTTTTGAAAGCTTTATGAAAACTTAAATCTTTTTCTGTGTAAATCATCTTACATGGATTTATTTTACTAGACTTAGTTGCTTAAAAGCAAATAAATACCTAAATTGAGTCGCTAAAGCTTTTTGTGTTGAACGTTTGTGAAAGTTTTAACAAAATTTTGTCACTAGAGCGTTACTGATGTAACTCCCTTACTTACAAGACATATTTTAAGAAAAGCTCTTTAAAGCTTAAAAAAGCTTTTTAAAGCTTTATTATAAATAAAATATTTTTGATTGTTAAACATCTGATGTGAACATATTTTATTAAAATTTTTTTCTTAAAAGTAAATTACAATGTGAATTGAGTAGTTAGAGCTTTTTTATAGTACGTAGTTTAAAGCTTTAACAAAATATTGTTATTGAAGCGCAACTGACGACAATACGTTACTAGCAAAATATATTATGTAAAAATTTTTGTAAAACTTTTTAAAAGGTACTGAAAGCTTTAACTTTAATAAAGTATTTTTGATTGTAAAACATTTCATTTGGACTTATAAAGTCGCATTTTTTCGAAGTTTTGACAAAATTTTGTTATTTAAGCGCAGCTGATGAAACTAGCAAAACAAATTTTGTACTAAGTTTTGTAAAGCTTTTTTACAGCTTTTGAAAGCTTTACCATAAATAACATATTTTTGATTGAAGAACCTCTTTTGAGCGCTTATTTTATTAAACTGAGTTTCTTAAAAGTTAATTATTAAGTAAATTTAGTCGTTTTAAGCATTTTACATAACATTTTTTCAAAGTTTTGACAAACATTTTTGGTTCAGCGTAGCTGCTGAAATTCCATTATTTTAAAACACATTTTGTCGAAAGTTCTTTAAAGCTTTTAAAAAGCTTTTGAAAGATTTATGATAACTAAAATAGTGTTTATTGTCAAACATGTTATGTGGGCTTATTTTATAAAACTAAGTAATTTAAAAGTAAATTATTAAGTAAATGTAGTCGTTGAAGCTTTTACGTCGAAAGTTTATGAAAGTTGTAACAAAATTTGATTATTTAAGACCGATTGATGCAATAACATTACCATCAAAACACATTTTATAAAAGTTTTACTAAGTTTTTTTAAAGCTTTTGAAAGCTTTGTTAAAAATTACATATTTTTCATCCTTAAACATCTAATGCGGACTTATTTTATTTGAATTTTTTTTTGAAAAATGAATAATAAAGAAAAGTGAATTATTAAATGAGTCGTAAAAGCTTTTTTGTCATACATTGTATACAAATTTTATTATTTAAGCTCAACTGATGTAATTACGGTACTAACTAAACATATTTTGTGAAAATTATTGAAAGCTTTTTAAAAGCTTTTGAAATTTGTGTGACATTTTTCATTGCTAAACATCTTATGTGGACCTATTTTATTAAAATTTGTAGTTTTTAAGTAAATTACAACGTATATTGCGTCGTAAAGCTTTTTTAATCGTACTTAGGTCAAAGCTTTAACATAAGTTTATTATTTAAGCGCAACTGATGTACTAAATTTGCTAAAAGAACACTACATTTTTTTGTTTTTTTTTTTTGTGTGAAAAATATGCAGAGCTTTTGAAAAACTTTTTAAAGCTTTATAAAAATTACTGTATTCTTCATTCACAAATTGAGGCAATAAGCTTTTTTGAGCTTATTTTGTTAAACTCAGTTCTTTTAAATTAAAAGAATAATTTAATTCTTATAAGAAGATATATAATAATATTCTTTCAAAATTAAATTTGAATTAAATGAGTGAATCGAGTCGTTAAAGCTTTTTGCTACTAACTGCTAATGCTGCTACTAACAAGGCAAACATTTTCTGAAAGCTTTTGAAAGCTTTTTTTAAAAAATTTAAAAGCTTTAAAAAATTTTTAAAAAGCATTTGAAAGCTCACAATATTTTCCAAAAGCTTTTATAAATTATTTTTTATTTTCAGTAAATATTAAAAGTGAAATGAACTTAAATCAATGAATTTTAATGCAACTGCAAAATAAATAGCTTAGTCCTTAGATATTTTGAAAGCTTTTATATAATTTTATATTTAACTACCATGAAACAGTGCCTTTCTTTTCTATTTTTAAAAGCTTCTTTTTAGCAAAGTCTCACAAATACTTTCTTACGTTGTACTCCGTCATTTTTTTTTCAGTTCTTTCAATAAATCCTTTAACACTATCTTCCAACTCTCAGGCTGCGATTATAGTGAGCGCCGAGTCAGACAGGCAGGCAGGCTGCAATCTGTGTGAAAAAACGAGATGCAGATAGCTATCTATCTCGCTTGTTCACATTGCCTGCCTGCCTGCCTGTCTGACTCGGCGCTCACTATAACCGCAGCCTTATTCTCAATTTGAGTTCTAAAAGCTTAAAAACTCATTTCACAGTTTAACATTTTACAGTTTACCTTTTGACAGTTCTTTTTCAATCTATAAAAGCTCTTAATAGCTACTCGAATGAAATCCCTCAATGAACACAGTACAAAATCTTTGAATGTGCCAAAGAACCGTTATAATTATAATCATCTGCTTTTGCCAACCTCTTGTGCTAAAAACTCTTAACATTGACACTTTTACGAAGTAAGTCGATTTTTTTTTTTCAATTTGCATTTAAACTATTTTTCGTTTGCTTTCAACCCAATTCCGAATAATGCTTGAAAGACTTTCTCTTGCTTTGCTAAACTTTTCCTCTTGGATCGATTTTCTTCACATAAGCACCGCAAAACTACTAAAAACATCTTTAAGTTAATCTTAACATTTTTACTATACTTTTGCCACCAAATTCTATGCAACCAAAACCCACGCTTATCTTAGCAACAGAACATAAAAACTTTCAGCACTCGTATCATCAACCAAGCGTTGGTCGATGAACGGTTACCATCCACTTCCACTTACTTGACTTCTTAAACTGCCGGGACTGTCGTGTTTTTCCCATGAAAGCTTCGAAATGTTATGCTCATCATCGACTTCCTGAATGCGCGACAAATTGCCAGAATATGACTTGAAGTTGTTGTAGTCCAAGGAGTGATAACCAGAGCTGCTAGCGCTACCGCTAAATTGTTGTTGTTGTTGTTGGTTGTGTTGCTGTTGCTGTTGCTGTTGCTGATGCTGGTTTAAGTATGAATAGAAACCGCCGCTCGTAAAACTGCTGCCGGCAGATGTCATCGGTTGCAACTGATTATCTGAGCCCCACCAGACCTTGCTGTAGCTGCGTTGGAATGCCATGTTGTTGTTGTAATTGTTGTTGTAGTTACTTTTATAATAGTTGTTGGTGCTTTCTGGTTAAGTTAATAGATTTAAATCTGTAAGTAAGCGAAAATAGCGCACAAAATGTGCGGAAAATGTTAACGAAATAAAAATAAAAATAATATGCTGTTATTTAAAATAGTAACGAGCAAAAATATTTAAACAAATTTTCGCATCTTAATGCGTTTGAAGTGCTTTTACATAGGTTGGTACGGGTCTTTTGCAAGGGTTGTTACAAAAAAGTGCAAAAGCTGCGTTAAAGAGCTTTAAAACTTTTTCCACATTTAATAGCTTTTCACATATAGTGCGTGCAGCAGTAATAATTGTAGTGGTCATTAAAAAAACCACAAGTGTATATCGACATATTAAAAAAAAAGCTTAAATGAACTTTCGTTACTTATATAAGAGCAAAATAATATACTATTTGTTAGTAAAAAGCACCAAAATACAGCTTAACATTTCGTGTCTTATTAACAAATATCTTGATTTTCTAAAAGCTCGTTATAAGTTTGTTGTTTAAAGTTATTGCTTTTAATATCAAGTAGCGACACACAATTTGCCCACCTCTGCCACTAAAACCAAGAGCTCGCAAAAAAACAACATAACATTGACATTGGTTTTAAAAGCTTTAAGCATCAAGCACCGCCAAAAGTCAACATATGTCGCTTTTATATAGATGTAAATTTAATTTCCGTTATGTAAAATAATTAAATTTCCGCTTTGATAAAAACAACAATTTTTACTTTATATGTTTGTCGAATATTTATATGTATGTATCTGCGTATCTGCATATTTTTGGCTGGATGCTATACAAAGCTACAAACAATGCCACGTCAACACTTGAAAATGAATTTTTTTTCGCCTTCACTGAATATGTTTGTGAATATTAATTATGTTTGTGTGGGTGTGTGTGTAAATTGCATACCAAAAAGGCTTTTGTATAAGCTTTGTAGACTTGAAAATTTTTTTATTTCATCACTTTAAAGTTCACTACAAAGAAGTTCAAAGTTAACAGACAAAAAAAAAATCATGTAATTAAAAGCCTTAATTTATTATGTAAGAGTGTTTAAGCCATTTTGGAGAAAATAATTTACGTCAAAAGAAGCTTTTAAAAAGAGAGAAAAAAAAATTAATAAATAATTATTTTTTTATTGTTTTTAAAGCAGTTTAATTCGAAAAGCTTGCATTAAGAAAAAACTTTTTTAACTAAAATAATCAAAATCAATCAATTAAATTACGTTGAAATATGGAAGAAAGCTCTTAACTGAAGCTTTATTGTTTAAAAAATCTTTGCAGTTGAACTGGTTTCATTTAATAATTTAAAAGTTCACTTTGAAAAAGGTCAAATAAATAAAATCAAAAAAAGTAAAGCTTTCAGTGAACTTTTAGTTGTAAATAAAAAAGCTTCAGCAAGAATTTCCGTCAAAAACACCAACAATCACTTAATAAATATTTTGTATGTAATACAAGGCAGTTTAATTCAAAAAGCTTTTATTAGTAAAACTAAAATTTAACTAAAATCATCCAAGGCAACTTGACTTTTACAAAAAAATAGCTTTTGCCTGAAGCTTTTAACTAATTTAAAGCATTTTTATTCACAAAGCTTTTATTAAGAAAACGTATTTTAATATTTTAATCTCAAATAATCAAAATGAATCAATAAAATTATTTAAAAAAGTAAGAAAGCTCTTGACTGAAGCTTTATTGTTTTCAAAAAGATGTAGTTGAACAGATTTCAAAATTTAAAGTTCACTATGAAAAAGGTCAAGTAAAAAAATCCAAGAAAATTTAAGCTTTCAGTTAACTTTTAATTCTAAATTAATTAAATAAAAAGCTTTAGTAAGACTATCACTCCAAAAATAAAAAAATTACTTATTAATGATTTTTTTATGTAATATAAGGCAGTTTAATTAAAAAAGCTTTGATTAAAAAAACGAAAATGAAACTTAAACCATCAAAAGCAACACATAAAAATCGACTTTAACAAAAAACGAGCTTTTCCCTGAAGCTTTAAGCTAATTAAAAGCAGTTTTATTCACAAAGCTTTTATTAAGAAAACGCAATTTAAACTAAAATAATCAAAATCAAACAATAAAATTATGTTAAAAAGTAAGAAAGCTCTTGACTGAAGCTTTATTGTTTTCAAAATTTTTGTAGTAGAGCAGATTTCATTTCATAATTTTAAAGTTCACTATGACGAAGGTCAATATTGGTCCAAAAATATAAAGAACCACTTTACTAATGATATTTTAATGAAATTTTATGCAGTTAAATTCAAAAAGCTTTCATAAAGAAAACGAAAATTAAACTTAAATCATTAAAGGTAATAAATAAAAGTTGACTTTAATAAAAATATAGCTTTTCTGTGAAGCTTTAAGCCAATTTTAAGCAGTTTAATTCAAAAAGCTTTCATTAATAAAACGCAAATTAAACGCAAATCATTGAAATCAACACATAAATATTTACTATAACAAAAAAACAGATTTCATCAGAAGTTTTTCCATTTTCAAAAGCTTATGCTATAATAAAGCCGTTTAAAATAATGAATTTTAATTTATGTGAAAAATTTACCGAAAAATTCATTTTCGGTAGTTTAATTTAGAAATCTTTCATTAAGGAAAAGCAAATTAAGCTAAAATCACCAAAGCGAAAACATAAAAACTAACTTTATCAAAAAAATAGCTTTTCCCTGAAGCTTTTAATAAATTTTAAGCAGTTTAATTTCAAAAGCTTTTATTTAAAAAGCTCAAATTAAACTAAAATCATCGATATCAACCCATAAAAATTTAAAACAAAATTTTTGTAACAAAAAAAGCTTTCCTCTGAAGCATTTTCATTTTCAAAAGCTTATGTTATAATACTGCAATCTAAACTAATTAATTATATGATTAATGATTTTTTAATTATATGATTTTTAATGAATTTAAGGCAGTTTTATTCAAAAAGCTTTCATTAAGAAAAAGCAAAATAAGCACAAGTCACTGAAATTTTTTTTTAAATACAATAAATAAAAAAGCTGTACTAACAATATCATTTCACATATATTTTTAAAAAAAATAACTAAATAAAGTTGTATTAACTTTCGGCAGTTTACAAATTGTAATCAAAAAGCTTTCATGCTCTTTTTAACTCAAAAGCTAAGTTTCAACAAAAAAAAATGTAATATTTGTCAAAAAAATTTGTCATTTTGTGCAGTTTTTAATATTTTGTTTAAGAATACAAAAATTTTGATTATTACACATCTTTTGTGTTCTTGCTTTTTGCACAGAATTCTTAAAAACTAACTAAAATAAGCGTATTGAAACTTAAAAGCTTATTTAAAAGCTTATTTATTTTTAAGAGCAACTAATTTACTCATCGCTACACTCAGAACAAAATTATCTGAAAGCTTTTTAGTTTCTTTTTAAAGCTTTTTATTAGCTTTTAAAATCTTTTTGAAAACTAAAACTTTTTCGTTGTTTAACATCTGACGTGGGCTTATTTTCCCAAACCAAGTTGCTTAAAAGTAAAGAGATAGTTAAATGCAGTCGTTAAAGCTTTTTGCGTTCAACGTTTGTGAAAGTTTTAACAAAAGTTTGTTATTAGAGCCTTTCTGTTGTAGTTCCTTTGCTACAATACACATTTTGTTAAAAGCTCTGTAAAGCGTTTTGAAAGCTTTTCAAAGCTTTATTATAAATATAATATTTTTCATCGTTAAACATTTTGTGTGAACTTATTTTATTAAAATGTATTTTTTAAAAGTAAATTTCAAAGCAAATTGAGTCGTTAAAGCTTTTTTGATCGTGCATTGTTCACAGCTTTAACAAGATTTTGTTGTTTATGCGCAACTGATGAAATTCCGTCACTAGCAAAACACTTTTCGTAAATACTTTTGTAAAGCTTTTGACAGCTTTATTATAAATAAAATATTTTTGATTGTAAAACATCTTATATGGGCTTATTTTATTAAACTAAGTTGCTTAAAAGTAAATTATTGAGTAACTGAAATCGTTAAAGCTTTTAACGTCGACGTGAAAGTTGAAAGTTTAGTAAAATTTTGTCATTTCAGCGCAGATGGTGAAATTTCAAAATATTTGAATAAGAAAACGCAAACTAAACTAAAATCATGGGAAAATATTTTTTCATTGAAAAGCTCTAGTTAGAATATCATTCTAAATATATTAAAACAATCACTTAATAAAGTCTTTTATTAACTTTTTAACTTTTGAATGTGCAAACATTTTAGTCAAAAAGCTTTCATTAAGAAAAGGGCAGAATTGAATTTTTTTGTTTAATTTAAAAAAACTTTAATAATGCAAATTTTTCATTAACAAAGCGCAAGCTTTCGATTTATTTAAGCTTTAAACATGTCATCGTGTTTTTAAACAAACATTTTTCAATAATGAAATACATATTTCTGCTAAGCTACACTGTAAAAAGTAAAGCGTACTTTAACCACTGCCTTCAAATCAACCTGTGCCTGAATTTAAGTATGATTTGCATTGTAATGTTATAAATGCTTAAAAACCCAAAGAACCATATTTGAAGTCAGCTTTTGCAAGTTGATTTTAAGACAAGCTAGCTTAATTTAAACAAATGCATGTGTTTTTATATTAAAAATAGCTACAATTCATCAAAAGGATCTTAATTTAAGATCGTTTGCATTGCTTTTTAAGCCAGTTTGTTTACGATAAGAGATGAAATTCAGCAAAGATAAGGCTGCAATTACCATTTAACTTCTTTAAGTAAGACATTATTGAATGCTGTTTTACAGTAAAAAAAGGCAAAAGTAATTTCAGCAAAACCTGTCTTAATGCTGTTGCAGCTTATTTTAAGACAGTTTTTCACCTTATATGAAGATTTATTTTTTAGAGTGTAGTTCCAAACATCCCTCTCTTAGCATAGAAGTGGATGAATATTAAAGCTTTAATTGCAGAAGCTTTTTAGATATTTAAGCAATATTTTGTCTTTGGCAGCATTAAATTTTGCCCAAATTACTGGCAGGCATGCATCAAGATTTACAAACATATCAAACTCATATGCTTAGAGGACAATAACAATAATATTTCAGATTATCTTTGCATCAATCTCGAGGCAAGATGGCGTCTTAGATGCTGCTTTTGTCAGTTGTGCTTACTTCCGCCTAGGCTGTTTTCATTATATTCCATGTATTTAAATGCAGATCACTTTGTCTGCCAAATTTTATGCTTATCGGAAATTCACACTAAAATATCCTTTGAATAAAATGTGCATGTGTTTGTAAGTGTGTGTGTTCGTTTATGCCTTATTAAACAGTTTCAACTAAAGCAACAACTAAGCATAAATAACTATTTCCAAAATATACTTATTCGCACATTCACACATACATACCAATGATGATGATGATGATGATGATGATGATGATGATGATGATGATTAATCAATTATTTACAACAAAACAATTACAACAAGTGCACTTGTTGCATTGATTATTGTTGAGCTTTTGTTGCGCTCGTTAGCCTTGTTTGTTGTTGCCGTTTTTACTGCAACTGACTGGCTCTTGTTATTGCCATTTGCCACGTGTTGTTGCCGTTGTTGTTAATTTGTTTGTCCACTTCAGAGATTTTGTGCATAATTACAATGTTTTTGTCCTTGTTTTTGTTCTTGTTTTTTGTTGTGATTTTATGCATGCATTTATGTATTTGACATAATTACGTACATTTACTTTGTTCAAATTTTCAATAATGTGGCAACACTGACACTCAAAGCACTCATTTACTAACATTATAATTTGTAATTTTATGACATCAAATGGGTTGGAATTTACAAGCAATTTTATGCGGTTTTAGATATTGTTGCTCGTTGTAGTTCGGAGCCAACCTTAGGTAACATGTTGTAAAATTGTTGCAAAATTGTTGTAAAATAATACAAGTATGTTAGGTAGATAGCTGTTTGCATTCAAACTAATTACTAAATCAAACTCTTAAAGCTTATAGGAAAACTTTTGAAAGCTATTTTTAAGGTAGAACTTTGAATTGTTTGAAATTTTGTTAAAATTTGTTAAAGGTTTTTGTTATTTTGTGAAGGCGAATGCAAAAAGCTCCAACAAAATAAAACTTTTTCAAAAAGCTTTTAAAAGCTCTTGAAATTTTGTGTATTAAAAACAATATTTTTTTTATAACACATCTTATGTGAACTAATTTATTGAACTCAGTTCTTAGAACGTGCAATTCTTAAGTGAATTGCATCGTTTAAGCTGTTTTCTAAGAAAGTTAGTAAGAATTTAGGAAAAAATTTTATTTTTTGAGCAACAGATCAAATTTTTTTTTTTAATAAAACAAAAATGAATATAAGCTTTAAAATGCTTTAAAGCTTTTTTGAGCTTTTAAAAGCCGTTTTGAGCAAAATATCACATTTTGTTCCTTATTGTCAGAAAAAAATTGCAAAAGTTTTTTGGCATATTTTCATTCAAAAACAAAATATGTTTTTTCAAATATTTATACAAGCATTTAAAAGCACCAAAACCTCTAAAAAGCTTTTACGATTTTTAAAAGTTTCCCTTAACCGTTCAGAGCTTTTCAAAAATTATTCATCTGCTTACGGGAGTAATTTTTGATAGCACGACAAATGAAAGAAGGCTCGAAGCAATCAATTTTTATGCAGTTTTAAAGAACTAACACCAAATTTGCAAAATCGCAAAATTTAAAAAAAAGACTGATTTTTTATGTTGCTTAGAAAAATTGAAAATTTTTGAAAGCTTTTGAAAACTTTATACTTTCTGTGAGCTTTTAAAGGCTCTTTTGGAGTATTTGAGTAAAATTCTAAAATATGTATTTTCAAATATCATATAAAAGCTATTCAAAGCTCAGAAAGCTTTTGTGAGCTTAAAAATTTTTCTGTAGCTTTCAGAAATTATTTATCTGCTTATTTAAGCAATTTTTGTGTATCAATATTAACAAAGCAAACATGTTTTAAAAGCTTTTTTAGAACTTTTTAAAAGTTTTTCATAAATTTTGGTTAATGCTCATTTTTTCATTTTGTATTGTTTCATAAATTCAGATAAATTGTTCACAAATAATTTTGTCGTATTCGTTAAGCTTAAAAGCTTCGAGTACCTAGAAATTTATGAAAATTTGAGCACTATTTTTACTGTCTTTTAACAACATGTGAAAAACAGTTCTGGAAAAATCCAGTAAAGTTTAAAAGCTTTCAAGCTTTTCGAGAGCTTTTTAAATTTTTTTTGTAAAAACGCTTTAGCTTATGATTATTTATACTTATTATAAAATCTTAAATTTGAAAAAGAAAGAGTTCAGTGGTTAGGAAAAGCTCATACCATGGTTCAAAAAAAAACTTCGTCATGGTTTTATTAGCTAAAAGCTTACTTTCATCGCAAGTTTGTAAAAATTTTCTTATTTATTTGTGCCATTTAATAATGCTGTTGAATAACCATGGTTTGCAAGGCAAAAAAGCAAAAGCTTTGAAAAACTTTTCATGAATTTTAGTTATTACTCATTTTACCATTTATTATTGGTTCATAATTTCGAATAAATTGTTAAAAAATAACTATCATGCAATTTTAAGCTCAACATTTTTTAATTATAATAAATTTATTAAAATTTTATGCAGCTTTTGGTTATCTTAACAGCGTATGAAACACTGTTATAAAAAACAGAGGTTAAGTATGAAAGCTTTCCAAAAACTTTAGAAATTTTGTTCGTAAAATTATATTTTTTTGTGTTTGATGATAACTTAGTTAAATTAAAAAATTTTAAAATTTTAAGAAAAAACTAATTTTCTTGGAAAATTCTCAAAGCCTGGTTAAAAAAATTAACTTTTCGAAAGCTTTTGAAATTTTTTTTTTTTGTAAAATTTCATTTTTTGTGTTTGATAACTTAGTTCTATTAAAAAAGAAAAAACTCAATTTTTTTGGAAAGAGCTCAAAACGCCGCTCAAAAAACTTAAATAAGTTATGGTTTTAGTAGCTAGAAGCTAAGTTTCATCGCAAGAATTTTCTTTTATATATATGTTTATTTGAAAAGCTGTTGAAAAAGCATGATTTACAAAGCAAAAAAAAATTGGAAAAGCTTTGGAGAAGAAAAATTTATAAAAGTTTTTCATTAATTTTAGTTTTTGCTCATTTCATAATTTTTTATTGGTTCATGTACTCAAATAATTTGCTTTTAATTATTTTTCACGCAATTTTAAGCTTAAAAGCTTTGAATTATCAAAAATATATTAAAATTTTTGCAGCTTCTTTGGTTGTTTTAACAGCTAACGCAAAACTTTTGTTAAAAACATAAGTTAAGTTTGAAAGCTTCTAATCGTTTTGAAAGCTTTTCAATTTTTTTGTCGTTGAAAAGGGTTGTTAAGTTATTTTCTATAAAAAAACTTATTTTTATATAAAAAATTAAATTTTTTTAAATATTTTTGAACTCATTTTTTATGGAAAAAGATCTGAGCATAGTGCAAATCAACAATTTGTGAATAAGCTTTTGTGAGTATTATGTTTCTTAAATTTTATTAAAAAGCTTTTTTTAGTTTTCTGCATATTAATTTACGTCATTCTTCATGCCAGTCATGTTGATGCAGAAAAACAAAAATTGTTTGTCGTCTACTTCATAGACAGCATACCTATGAAGTACATACGTACATCAGCTAAAGGTGGCAACACTTTTGACCTGTTATTGGCATGCTTCATGCTGCTGCAGCACAATCTACAGACAGCCTCTACAAAGAGCTTTTAACTAAATACCATACGCGATGGTGTCATTTGACTCCAGCCATGGTAGCAGGCATACATTTCTGCGATGAACCTATTTTGGCTCACTTTATTTACGACTATCATAAAGGGTCAAACGACCAACAACAACAACAACGACAACATCAACATTGGCTACCACCAAATATAACAGACTATTTCGCGATAACTTTTGGTAACATAACAATGAAAGATAAAAAAATAAAGGCAAAACAAAAAAAATTATACCAAACCGAAGTGCAATAAATTCGAATTGCAAAGCTTTCGAAGGATGTTTGTCGTTTTGCTGTTCGAGGGCGGTCAGAGTGTAAATGTGTGTTGCGACATTTGCCAGACCAGATCGACAACAAAATGCAAGCAATAAAAATAAAGTTCTGCAAATGTTGCAATTTTGTTGAGGTTGTTCATTTAAATTTATCAACAGAGCAAATAAATAAAAGAGCTTTTCTTGTTTATAGATTGTAACAAGAGCAATGCTTATTGCAGCTTTATTTTTTTACTTTTTTTGTTTGCTTTTGAGGTATTCATAGGCTATGTTATGAGCAAATTCTATGATGCTTGATGAAAGACAACTATACTCAGGCATTCTTCAAAATTTAAGCTTGTAAGCCTAAAATTCAATGCAGAAAAATTCTCCAAGTCATGTTTGTACGTTCAACAATATTGTGTGCTTTACCGCACAAAGTCGAATAAAATCGAATTCAGGCAAACTCCATCAAATATATCTTCATTACATGCATTACAAGAATTTGCTTCAAACAAGCATGCATGCCTTTACAAATCGAATTTTCAACATTAGCAACCACAAAAACAGAAAAAGTGCTTAACCTAAACTTAGAAAATAGTTTCAAATTGAAACAGACAAATATTGCTTGTAGCAAATTTTTGCCATAACGAATGTTTTGAATGTATAAAGCAAGAAAAAAATAGGACAAGTTAAATGGATTCTTAACAAGATTTTCAAATTTATAAATATTGTAGAGTAAAACAAAAAAATCAACAAAGTTCTTTGTATTTGCTCAGTGGGCGGCAAGGGGTGGGGTTTTTATAGCATGCAACATAACAACAGCAACTTTAAGAACAAGTAAGCTAGTTATAAAAGGAATTTAAACCAATAATGAAGTATATAATTGAAAATGTGCAAAAGCTCTGCTTTTATCTCAATTAGAAAAGCTAGTTTAAAATAAATTCTAGATTATTTGAGAAATTCTTCGCACTCAATTAATTTAAAAGCAACATTTTAGCAAACATTTACAAAACATTTTGCAGCTATTTCCTGCTCATCTACACACACAGTCACATATAGGCATAAAAGCACACACACACTCTTACATATGCCTGCACAGAGCATACGTTAAGCTTTTCTTTTATTTCCGCTTGTGCACTTTTTTTATGATTTTTTTGTTGCTTTATTTTTGCCCCCAGCTCCTTAAATAACCGCAAAACAACTGCAGGCAGTGCAGTTGGGAATTAAAACAACAATTGCAACAACAGAAAAATTGCAACAATTGTTGCATTTGTGTATGTATTTATGTGTGTGTCTCCGTGTCTGTGTGGTTGCTGCAATATAAAAATACCAACAACATAAACAACAATAGCCCAGCAAAAAAATCGATAACAATTGTAATCATGCATGCCAAAGTGCAGTCAATAGCTATTGAGTACAGTAGCAACAAAAACAACAGCAACAACTACAACAAAGTCAAGCCATCATTGCTCTATTTACTTCATAGTAGTTGGTTGGTTGTCGTCGTTGTAGTGCTGCTATATTTTTTTTTATTGTTCAATTTTTAAAAAGCAAAACTTCAAATTTATGCTTTCAACTTTATTTAAATTCTGCTGATATTTTTATGTTAATACAAAAATACCGTTATTTTTAGAAAACAATATAAAAATAAATTATTTAACAAATATTTAAAAGCACTGCTAGTTTTATGAAAAAGCCTACAGCTATCTTTGATTTTTTTTTCAATTTAACTAAAGCTGCTACAATTAAAAAAAACTTTTTTAACACAAATTTTAAGTTTGTCTCAAGTTAACTGCTATTGAAAGTTTTAAAAAATAGTCAACTTTTTAAAGACAGTCGTTTGACTCAAAAACATATAGAGCTTTTTGTGCTGGCATAAGGCACATATGCCTGGCATATATGTGGTGACCGTGGCATGCAGGTTAAGTGTGTGGCTTAGCATGCTCGGAGCCCGGGTTCGATTCCCAGCCGCGGCGAAAAGTTTTTTCAATAAAAAATTTTTCTGATCGGTCACCAGCTCTCTGCAGACAATGGCACACCTCAGAGTAAATAATGCCATGTAAAGCTTCTTGAGAACATGAACTGTAGCCGTTCGGAGTCGGCATAAAACATGTAGGTCCAGTTCTCGGTCAATTGTGTGACAATTAATAACACACAGAACACAATTGATCATAAGAAGCTCGGTCAAAGTCCTTTCAAGGGCTGAAATGGCCAATTTGTTTTTGTTTTTTTTTTTTTTTCGTTATAAGACATATATAGAATAGAGTACGTATATTAAAGCTCACATTAAGAAAACCATTCTACGAACAAAAGCATAAAGCTCAAAAGACCCAGCAACGTAGATTTGTTCTTTTGAAATAAAGGGTGGTTTAATTTTAAGGGTCGATGTTGATTTTGAATAAAACACAAATTATTTATTATGATAATATTGGTATGGTTCAATTATGTGTGGAACAAAAAAATCGGCCAAATGGCCGCCGCGACCTCGGTGGCACATTTCCATCCGATGGTTCAAATTTTCGATGACGCTGAGGCATAATTTCTGTGCCGTTAATGTGCCGATTTATCTCATACTTTAGCTCTAGAACTGTTGCTGGCTTATCGACAAACACCTTTTCTTTCAAATAATCCCAAAGAAAGAAGTCCAACGGTGTCAAATCACATCATCTTGGCGGCCAATTGACATCGCCACCACGTCAGATAATACGGCCATTGAATATGTCGCGCAAAAGAGCCATTGTGTCGTTAGCTGTCTACCAATTCGGGCCTTAAAAAGTTCGTTATCATCTCACAATAGCAAACACCATTCACAGTAACTGCCTGGCCGGCCTCATTTTGGAAAAAATTAGGCCCGATGATGCCGCAAGCCCATAAACCGCACCAAACAGTGGTTGAATTTGGTTTTTTGACAATAACTCTTGGATTATCATTCGCCCAAATGCGGCAATTCTCTTTATTGACGAATCCACTGAAGTGAAAATGTGCCACAACACTGAAGATGATTTTCTTCGAAAATAGATAATCCACAGTTGCCATTTCTTGCCACCATTCTGACCATTGATGACGCTTGAAATGGTCAAGAAGCTTTCCATGGTTCAAATTGAATTACTCTGAAATTGAGAAATGTCAAATGAAATGCAAACAAAAATTTGACGTTTAGGTGTGGTTCCACTGTATATGAAGCTTTGATCGTTCTGTATGTAAGATACAGCTATGGAAAGAAAAATAGCACTTAATTACTTAGATGGACATGACAACCTGTCGAGCTACGACCGACTTCATCAGCTCTCGCCCGGCTGACATTGTTATTGCTGTTTATGGCAGTGCCAAGGTATGTAAACTCCTTGACTGCTTCCAAGATAGACGCCGCGCTTCCCGTTTATTTGTGGACAGCATACAAAGGGTGATTTTTTAAGCGTTTGAAAATTTGGGAATTTTGGAAAATTGTAATAAAATTAAAATTGAAATTGAAATGAAATATTTATTCGGAACGATGCATCAATGCCTGCCATTACTTTTTAAAGATAATTTCATGAAAATGTTGCCCCGGCTGTACCTGAGGTAGTCCATCCGTAAGCTCCATTTTAAGCATATTTTAACAGCATTTCGGTCCAGCCGGTACCTCGCCAATGGAAGCTGTAATGCTGTCTTCCTGGGTTGCAAGTCCCTATACACGAGAGACTTCACGTTACCCCACAAAATATAGTCCAATGGGGTCATTGACCTACACCAAAATTTGAGATCAATTGCTCACCAAACTCGCCTCTCAATAGATCCTAATTTCGCGTGCCGTGTGGCATATGGTACCGTTTTGTTGAAACTACAAGTCAAGCAAGTCCAATTCTTCCATTTTGAGCAAAAAAGTCGGTAATCATCGCACGGTTCCATTGCCTGTAAAGTTGAAATTTTCATTATTTTTGAAAAATAACGGTGCAATGATGCCGCCGGATCACAGGGTGCATTAGCAGCTGTTGAACTACCTCTGGCTGCTCTTCACACCAAATTCGGCAATTCTGTTTGTTGACGTACTCATTTAGCCAAAAATGAGCTTCGTTGCTGAAACCAATTTTTGCATTAAAAGGTGGATCTTCAATCAACTTGTCTAAAGCCCATTCACCAAACAAGCGACGTTGTTGTAAGTCACCTGACTTCAATTCTATGCACCAGCTGTATTTTGTATGGTTTCATACCAAGTTCCTTATGCAAAATGTTCCAGATGTTCGAATAACACAAGCCCAATTGTTGAGAACGGCGACGAATTGACATATCGCTATCTTCATTAACACTGACCGATACAGCAGCAATATTCTTCTTGGTACGCACACTCCGCATTCGGGATGATGGAACGATATCCAATAAAGTGAAATTGGTGCGAAATTTCATCACAATACCTTGAATAGCCGGTTCAAAGCACATTTCGCACAGAGCACAGATTTTGATAGTAAAATTCAATGATTTGCAAGCGCTGTGCGTTTGTTAGTCTATTCAAGATGAAATGGCAAACCTTATTGAGCATTTTTGGCGTTCCACATGTTACGAATCAATAACCTCAACCTCAATCAAAAAATCAACCTTTGTTTTGCACTCCTTCACACCGTCACTCGCTTTGGCTAATTCCTTTTCGATAGCGCCGAAGTTAGTAGTTGGACACCTTAGCAGAACATGGTACTATTACGATGTACCCTGCCTTTCGTTTGAAACCTCGTTCAGTATTGAAGGTTTCGTAGAGGTCCCTTTTTACCTTAACGGAGCTATGTACATATATTGCTTAACGCCATTCTGCATTCAGTGTTTTGGTATGTGCCTTTCTTCCTTTCTCTTTTCGCGGTAATTTTGGTGTATAACTGACGTTGGAACCGTTGCAGTTCGTTAGCGTCATCGAGTTCAAAATAAGGTTGCTTGAGCTTAACCGAGAGTTGAACGGAGTAGAAGTAGTACTATTGATAAAAGTTTTACTACGCTAACTCTACCCTGTGGAATGGAGTGTCAACGTTTTGGTAAATCAAAAATTCTATTCTGAATAAGACTCGAGTATTTTTTTGCTTCAAAATTATTTCAAAGAACGCAATTACAATTACAGTTTAAAGTACCGCTGTTTTTGTAAATAGTGTCATAGACTCCGAATAGATGACACTCTGTTGGTGACAGATCTGAAGAATATGGAGGTTGAGCTAAAACTTCGTATTGCAACTCCTGTAGTTTTTGCTCGGTTAAACGGAATACATACGGTTGTGCGTTATCCTGTAACAGAATTGGTACATGATGATTCACCAGTGAGACCGGTTTTAAACGCAATTTCGAGTGCATTACGTCCAACTCGTCTCCACAGTTATCGGATCGCCGGGATTCAAAAGATGAACAAACTGAACGACATCTTCAGAAGTCCACCAAAGACACAAACACCTTCTTAGGGTACAGTCCCGTTCTTGACTGGTGACTGGAAACTTCTCCACAATCTAACCATTGTCCTGAACGTTTTCGTTTATCATAAAGGATCCATTTCTTGTCTCAAGTGACAATTCTCTCCAAAAAAGTTTCCAACTTATGTCCCATCAGCAATTAAGGGGCTACCTGAAGTCTGGGCATTTTGTTTCTTTCGGTTAGTTCATTTGGAACACATCGATTCAATTTTTTCACTTTTACAATTGCATCGAGATGGCAACTAACGGTTGGTTTTGATATATTGAAGGTCTCCACAAGGCATTGTAAATTTGTCGTTGTATTCCGCTTAATTTCTGCTCGCAGTTTTTCGTCATCATCTTAACTTTAGCGCACATGCCAGAATTTTTTTCACAACGTGAATATCGTGTAATACTAAAGCCACACATCAACACTACTTCACTTACCCCCCTTATCCCCCACCTTACTACGTTACAATCGCCGCTCATTACAGCATAAGCACATCTTGCTTACCAACAAATTAACCCAGCAGCTTCAGCTCAATAACAAATGAACGACCACAATTATTCACACTCTACGTGCCCGAATCATTGTGTAATTAATGATACGTCCACGTAATGTTCTTGCGAGAATTTAACAAAGCAGAAAAACAAAGAAAGAAAAAAAATATGGTGGCAGCATAAAATCAAAATAAAAAAGTATAATATAAAAAGTAGCAGTTTAAGCAAAGCGCCACAGCAGAAAGGATTAATTAAGATTCGAGGCTTTTAATTTAAGCAATTCAGGCAATACAGAGGTATGAGTGGGTCGTGGGTTTTGGTGAAATACTGCCAAGTGAATCGGTAGTAGATTTATGAGTGGCTGAAAAAGTATAAAAATATGGCAACGTCATTGCGTGTGTGGCAGCGCGCACGACAGACGGAGATAGCCTTTTCAACAATCATTACAAGATTTAATACGGGAGGAAAAAATAAAACAAAATGTAATAATGATTAATTCAAGTAAAGCGTTAACACTGTCAGCGACATGTGTTCCACATGTGTAACACAGGAGAAATTATAAAAATTCATTGAAATTACAATGAGTAATAAATGAAGCCAATCATTTTTTAAGCAACATGTTAACAAAATTGACGGGTTACAAAATAAAACTCACTCTAAAAAAAGAAAAGAACTTGTCACGGTATTGGAAGTGTTAAATTACAAACGTTGCACGGCAGTCAACAGCGTAGAGCATTACCTCTGCAGCATTTCAATTAATGTTTACAGCACTTTATTATGCTTAACGGTTATTTCCGTTGCATGTTCACTTAAATACGTTACGGTTATAAAAGAACAATAAAAACATAAATAAAATAAAAATAAATAAGAATTAAATGTAAAGTAGCTTTACGTTAAAACGAACCGTTTGGTATCGGACATTGCACGCTAATTTTGTTTAATGATTTTTTTGCTTAAAGTTGAAGTTTTGTTTTGTCTGTTCGTTTTCTTTTTTTATTTACCAAAAAGACAATAAATTCATTTAAAGTCAAAGTATTGAAATTCGAAGGTATTGCAATAAATCATAGCACAATTTTGAAAGCGACATTAATATAGCAAAATTTCATAAAAGCAAAATCTTAAATCTGATAATTGAAAATACATTTATTCTTGGTTTTCACTAGGTCAGTTTTGTATAAAAAAAAATCACATAAATAACAACTTTAATACAATTTTTTGCTTAAAACATGTGTAGACATAATTTATTCTTATTGTTCGCCATTGTCAAACCATTAAAAAAAAATCGTCATTGAAAAAAATTGAGCACGTGTTGACAACAACTGACCATTGAAACTGAAATGGTGAAAACCAGACTTGACCAGACTCATACGTTTTGGTACACGACTCTGCTCACAATATGATAAAAAGAAAAGATTTTTTAAAATTATTTTTGTTATTTTTTTGAGTCATTTAATTTTATTGGAACGTTAGCTCTACAAATTGTAGAACAACTAATTCGAAACGGCCATAATTCGCTTTCCAACTCGAGCGAAGTCGATACGGACATGTATGGGAAATTTGTCTACTGCTTGGACAAGAGCGCGCTTTTGAGACTCGATGTTTGAGTGTCCGAGTAGAGCAAGCCATACCCTCTAATACAGACTCCAGTATCCTCGACTAACTTTTCAGCCCGATACACCAAATTAAAATTGGCTCCAAGATTCCAAGGTACGAGACACTAACTCCGTCATAGACGACGGATCGATCTACTTCCATAGCTGTCTTCGAGGATAACTCTTAACAAATTAGAAAAACGTCTAGCAAGACAAGATTTCGCCTAGTCTTCGACGACAGATGGGATCCACGTCTTGCTAAATGTACGCGTCTGTTCTCTCAGCTCTAACTGTTGCTGTCGTTTCAAGCTTAGCGCTCTCCTTGCTCGCTCTGCTCTCTGCACCTTTTGGTATGCCTCTTTTCCCTCTCATTTTTTCTTGATTTTTCTGCCCATATCTCTGCTTCTCTACAATGTTTCTCCGTTGTTTAAAAAGACATTAATATAGATTTTGAGATTTTCAGGAAAAATATATTTTTTACCCGTTTAACTTGAAAAAAATGTCTCTGAATTTATGAATATTGGTACAGCAAAAATCAGCATTTTTACTCCATTGTCTTTTACGATGTCTTTAGAGACATTGTCTACGAAGACAACATTTTCCATTGGGTTTATAAACAACACATATAAATTAATACATAGAAATACATAATTTATTTTATTAAAATTTGATTTAATTTCATTACTATTTATTCGCTATAGTAATTTTAAATATTTGTTTTGATCATATTACAACTATTGTTTCGTTAAAATATTAAAATTTGATTTATTTTCAATACTATTTATTTGCTATAGTAATTTAAAATATTTGTTTTGAAAATATTACAACTATTGTTTCGTTAAAAGCACTGCAATTTAATTAAAGATACTTTAAGTTAAGCTATTAATGATCACCAGTTTTAATTTAATTAATTTAATCATTACCTAAGTTAATGTATATAAAAAAAATGTTAAGTTTTAGCATCGTCAATTTATTAAGGACAATAAAAAGTTCGATTTTTTGTTTAAGAGAACATTTTAACAATTTCTAATATTTTATAATTTATAAGAAAGAAAAAAATATAGCATAACTTGAACAAAACCGTTACAGAAAAATAAAGACTTAAATAAAAGCAAAACTTTCCCGAAGTAGATAACCACAAAATAAGCTCAAAAGGCTGACATTAAATAAATAATAATTATAATAATAGTAGTAGTAATAATAATAATACGTCTTGAATACATAAATACAAAAGCAACAAAAATAAGTTTGCACTCAACGAAGAAATCATAAACATAGAACCGACGATGTACTGCCTCCACCAATTCATACTTCTTTCCTAAAAAAAAAGAAACAAATTAAAAAATATTGCTTGTGAATAATAAAGTGCATAAAGTTGGATAAGCCATTTAAAAAAAATATTTTAAAAAAACGAAAAAATATGTGCTGCAATATGCTCGATGTGTGCTTTTACCCGCTGTCTTAAAATGAGAAAATGTTTCATCAATTCCGAATTTATGCTCTTAAGTGCTTGAGTTTCAAACATGATTTGGACGTTTTTATTTTTATTTTTTTTTAATTTACGAAAAATTCCTTCTTATACAGGTATATTTGTCTATACCATTTATACTGTTATAGGTTTTATAGCCTTCCAAAGCGAAAACGCCGTGAATTTCAACAAAGACCGAAGCGGTCTCATCTTTCACGGCTCTGGTCCACTTACTAACCTGATGGTACTTCTATGCAGGACGCGATTCAGCAAGTTGAGCGAGGCAGCAAGTGTTTCTTTTCGGTGTGGGAGACCATACTGATAAGCTGCTTCTTGTGGTTCATAAATTACCACACAGGTCATATTTTTGATCCAAAAGCATCACGCCAGCACTGTCGTTTTAAAGAAAACTGTATAGACGCTCTTTAAATTTGCAAATATGCTAATTTTTTCAAACTTTCTACGGCACATTGCAGCTCAACTTGAGCACAACACAGCACAAGTTTGGAATTTCTGCAAAAAATTATTGGCGGAGCTAACTTCATATTAAAAAAATTCGGCACATTTCAGCACAACTTGAGCACAACACAAACACTAGTTCTCATTTTCTGAAAAAAGTTACTGGCAGAGCTAACTTCATATTAAAAAAGTGAAATTAAAAAAGAAAACTACACATACTGAGCACATTGTCTGTTTTTAAAAGCAAATCTAAAATGGCAGTACTAACTTAAAGCACAATGCAAAATTTAATTTCAAAAAATATACTTACTTTTTCACTAGAGCCTGCTGGCGACTCATCTCACATCGTTCAGCACCAGGGTTGTCGTATAGGTCTGCTCCTGCACCGCCTTGATAACTGTTGTCTTTGTGGTGGACACTATCTGCTTGTCGTTAGCATCCAGCTCTTCAATATGCAGCTTATGATTATCGGGCGCATCCTCAACACAGCCAATAGTCGTCAACTGCACGCTGGTCTTGGAGAGACGCGGCGAACGCAGCGTTCTAGGTGAACGTGCGCCACTCACCGAGGCCATGTCATCCGTATCGCTGTAGTCGTCGGTGCCGCCACTGGCAACACTGCGATTTGAGCTTATATAGGAGCGCGGTGGCGCCATCGTGCGTGATTGCGAGGAATATCGCGCATTGGAATTTGAGGTTAAGTCCTCTTCGGAGATATCATCGAAGGCAGGCGGTGGCGTTGAAGAACCCGACATCAGTATGGGACGCAGTTGTGCTGCATTCAAAGTCTGAGATGGCGTGCGTGATGGTGTAGTGCGCATTGTAGCCGTCGAAGTTTTACGCTTCGATGGGGAATGTTTGAGCGGAAATGTGGGCGTCTTCTTGAACACACTTTTGCCCATGAAATTCTGAAATCGTTGCGCATAGAAGGAAGGTCGGCACACAGAGACGGTGTCGCCATTGTAGATAATGCTTTTGAATGTGTGTTCGAGCTTTTTTTCCAGCCGATAAGATTGCAATATGTCAATGATGCCAATGTACAGTATAAGACGCTCATCGTTCTCGGAACGCGCTGGTATGCCACCTGCTGGTACATCCTCATCCTCCTCAAGCGGCACACCCATGTCAGCGGTTATAGACTCCATGGCAGTGGAGTGTGCCACCAGACGCTGACGATTCATGGAACGTGTACGATTAAGTGCTACCGAAGTGCTGCCCACCGCGGCCAACGAAGATGTAGCAGCCGCTACAGCCGAAGAAGTCGGATTGTAATTGCTTATGGGCGCCTGATCGGCTTCGGGCACATCATCGGTGTCTCGTATTTCCTCCGAACGCTGCAGCTTGGCACGCGCATTACGTATGCGCTCCTCACGTTTCTCCTTCTGCGCCAGATCCAGATTATGTATGCCTACCAGCAGCGAATAGTCCATAATCTGAAAACTTTCGAGCACCATGCAGTCGCGTTGTATTGTCTTCATCAAAGCATTGTACTTGTCTGTCTCCAGAAAAATGCCATTCGGATGATGCTCCATAAAGTCCAGATCCTTAAAGGTGGGGCTGGCTTTTTGACGCTCCTGCTTTGAGGCTTTGCGTCGGAATGTCGAACCTTTGAGATCGTATTTGGCATGCATTTTAATTTCCGAGGGCAGCAAGTTATTCATGGCCACCAAACGCACATTCTTGGAATTATAGTGAAAGCAGTAGAGACCGAAAAACTTTGGCAGCAAAGTGCGTGGATTCTGCGAGAGATTCATATAGTAGCCGGGCAGCAGTTTTTGCAGAAATTCACACTCTTTCTTTTGCACTGTCTTGATGATGAACTCATCATCATCGGTTAGATAGAATATGGAGCCGGAAGCGCCGGGATTTGAGAGTTCCAGCAGCGGCGCTGCACACATGGACATAAGAAAGTCATCGGGCGCTATGCCGAAGAGGTCGCGAAAGTAACGAAACGCTATAGGCGCATAGACTTTAAAGCGAAAATCGCTATAATGATGCGCTGGCGTTATGGAAGAGCCATCAGGCGGAAAAGATATGGTTTCCATTTCCCAGAAATCATTCATGAGTAAATCACGCTTTGGTTTGCTGGCCAGGCTGCCCACGGTGTGCTGTATGCCCAGCTGTATGGAGCCCATGATTTGTTTTGATTGAATTTTCTTATAGGTGACCTCGCCACCCTCATCTACGCGACGATGTCCAATTTTCTTTTCATGCTTGCCACCAACAGTAGAAGGATTACGCGAAACCGTGGCATCAAGCGTAGAGCTGGCGCTGCGTATGCGTGGCAGCTGTGTGGATGAATTCAGTGCAAGTTCTGATTGTAGAAAGTGGTTGGTTTCTTCACCACCATGTTTGAGCGCTGCATCGATAAAGTGTTGACGTGAGGTGGAAGGCAATGCTGGCACAATGCTGTTGGGCGAAAGATCAAGATGTTGGTTGTTGTCGTCGTGCGTCACTGCTTCACTTTTATTGTTGAGCGTTATTTGTATGGCGGTGGTTTGTAAGTTGGAAGTATTTGTTGTTGGTGTGGGTGTTGCTGGTGGTGTTGTTGGTGGTGTTGTTGGTGGAATTGATGGCGGTGGTGGTGGTGGTGATTGTTGAGTTGCTGATGCACTGTGCACGTTCTCCACCATTTCAATGGCATCAATACCATCACCGGAAGCCATATTTAAGCGCACCTTGTCGCTGTTTGTGTTGGCGTTGGCGGTAAAAAGTATCTAGAAAATAAGTTTGTTATGTTGTGAGGAAAGGGGAAAACCTTTTTGGGCACCTTTTGGGCACCAACTGGCAAAATATGTATTATCAAAAATTGCAACAGGAAATTGTGTGTTTTTGTGAAAGTTTACAGCAATATAAAAGCGTTTCAATATAAAATATAGCTAAATAAAGAAGCGGCGACGCATGCGCTTTGTTTCCGTTCCAATTGAATGCAAGTTTATTTTATTATATTTAATTTTTATTCAAAGGCCCCTATCAGGCAGATACAAAAAAGGGCAGCACGTAGTTATAATAAAAAAAAAATAAAACTAGAATCTATTGTCTGACACATATTCGTAGGCAAACAAACAAAAGTTTTAAAATGCACACAGCGTTGGCACACAATGACTGAATTTTTGTTGCACCCAATGAGGAGGGAGTAGATTAACGACTGACCAACCACACCCTTGGAAATTATAACTGCAAATAAAAGTACACAACAACAAATAGTGACAAATCGACTGTGGTGCTAAAAGTATACAAAGTGATGTTCTTTTTTTAATGCATAACGACTGTATAAGTTACTCATGCGCAGTTTTTTTTCTGTTCAGCAAAAATATAAAAATTTATACAAAGCTTAATGCTGACGCTGCTGGCTCAATGAATCACTCAGTGGAGGTCTAGTTAAAGCAGTTTGTTGTGGAAACGAGAGAAATTAACAAGAAGCAGGCAAGCAACAAGCAAACAACAATTATAAAACTGTTTTAACCCTAGTATAGCCGGTGTTTGCCAGAGTTCACGGTGTTTTTGTAAGGTTTTGTCAGGCAAAGCAGAAGTGAAAACGTTGAACTGCGTTGCCCAAGGCAACTTTGCACAGAGTAAGGCTTGAGTTAAAAAGCAAACAACATTTAAGACGCACGGTATTTATTAACGTTTCTTTTGTGACAATTTTAATATAGCCCCTGAGGCTTTTGTTAGAAGCAATAATGTTATTAAATTTTATAAATACTGAATTAGATTTGTTTATTCGTCATAGAGAGTAAAACTGTTTTGCAGACTGCACACATTAATTACTCATACTCTTTATAATAAGATTAGAAAAACATTCAATTAAATTTTAAATATGGTTTTATTTATAAATGGTCAATAAAAAATTTCAAAAACATTCAAGTAAAATTTCGATAAGAACAGCATCAACTGCATTCCGATTATTTTTTATTATTTTTATTTTTATTTTTTTTTATTTATTATTTTTATGTTTTGTATGTTTTTTTAATTTTACGTGTTTATTTTTTATCATTATTATTGTATTGATTTTTACATTTGAATGTTTTTATTTTTTTTAATGAATAGACAAATTTGATTTTTGAACTTTTAAGAATTGTATTATTTTATTTTGTTTTTATTTTTTAATTTTTTTTATCGCTTTTTTTATCTTTTTATGTTTATTTTTATTTTTAGTTTTATTGTTTTTTTTTTTTTTGTTTTTTTTTATTTTAAGTTTTATTGTTTTTTATTTTTTTTCATTATTTTTATGATTTGTGTATTTTTTATTATTTAAACTGTATATTTTTCTATTTTTTTTATAATTATCATTATATTGATTTTTATATTTTATTGTTTTTATTTTTTATGAATAGACAAATTTAATTTTTGAATTTTTGTATTATTAGATTTGTATTATTTTGTTTTGTTTTTATATTTAATTTTTTTTTATTTTAATTTTTTATTTTTATTTTTAGTTTTATGGTTTTTTATTTTTAGTTTTATTGTTTTTTATTTTTAGTTTTATTGTTTTTTATTTTTAGTTTTATTGTTTTTTATTTTTAGTTTTATTGTTTTATTTTATTTTTATGATTTGTGTGTTTTTTATTATTTAAAGTGTATATTTTTCTATTTTTTTATAATTATCATTATATTGATTTTTATATTTTATTGTTTTTATTTTTTTATGAATAGACAAATTTGATTTTTGAATTTTTAAGAATTGTATTATTTTATTTTGTTTTTATGTTTAGTTTTTTTTTATTTTTATTTTTATTTTTTATTTTTATTGTTATTAATTTTATTTTTATTTTTATATTTTTATTTTTTTTTTTTTATTTTTTTATTTTTTTTTTATTTTTATTTTTTTTTTTTTTTTTTTTTTTATTTTTATTTTTTTTTATTTTTATTTTTTTTTTATTTTTATTTTTTTATTTTTAGTTTTATTTTTTTTATTTTTAGTTTTATTTTTTTATTTTTAGTTTTATTTTTTTATTTTTAGTTTTATTTTTTTATTTTTAGTTTTATTTTTTTATTTTTAGTTTTATTTTTATATATTATTTGTAGGATTTGTGTGTTTTTCATTATTTTAAGTGTTTATTTTTTCTATTTTTTTATCATTATTATTATATTGATTTTTATATTTTATTGTTTTTATTTTTATGAATAGACAAGAATTTTTTGACATTTAAGGAATCGAATTATTTCATTTTGTTATTTTTATTTTTATTATCTGTTATTTTGATTTTGTTTTATTTTTATTTTTTTATTATGTTTATTTTTTTTATTTTTTTTTTTTTGTTTATTTTTTTTATTATGTTTAATATTTTTATTTTTTTTATTATTATGTTTAATATTTTTTTATTTTTAAACTTTTTACTATTTTATTTTTGTTGCAATAATTATTTTTAGTATATATATTAGTAATACTATATATTTATTATTTTCATCATTTTTATGAGTAAAATTAATATTAATTCTGAATTTTTTTTATTTTGATTACTACTTTTATTTTTTTTAATTTAATGGATATTATTTTATAAATATACACATTTATAAATGCATCTATTAAATATTATTATAATTTTAATTGTTTTTAAAACTTTAGTTTTTTTATTAGTTTTAGCTTTTATTATTTTTGAATTTATATATTTGTATTATTTGCGTACCTGCTTGAAATGTTTTAATTTTTATTATTTGTTTGTTTGTTATAATTTTAATATTATTATTTTTTAATTATTTTGTTGTTTAAATAATTTCTCTTCTTTATATATTTTCAATTATTTTTATACTTTGTTTAAATTTTGTTTTAATATTTTTATTGCAATGTTTTTTTATAATTACTATTTTTCCTTTTAATAATTTATTTTTAGATTTTTATTATTTATATGATTTTGAATATTTTATGTTGTTTTTAATTTTTTCTATTTTTATCATTTGTATAATTCTTCTAATTTTTATTATTTTTATGATTTGTTTTATATTATCTTTATTTTTTTTTCTTTTTTTTTTGCTTATTATTTAACGATTTTTATTTGTTATTTTTTAGTGTTTAAATATTTTGTAATTTTCCAAATTTTAAAAATATAATTAGATAATAAAATTTTTGAGTATTTTTTACTTCAATAATCCTTTTTTCTTTTTTTTATTTACTTATTTATTTGCTTTGTAATTATTTTGTATTTTTTATAATTTTTTTTTTTATTTTGTTTTATTTTATTTTTTATATTTTTTGATTCGCCAGCCATTAAACAACAAGATATACACAAAATTGTATGAATTATGATGACCTGTTTCAATGTGTATCTGAATCAAAAATGGAAAAGAAAATAGGGCATTTCAGACCTTCAAAGGACTTCGACCGATGTTCTAATGATCATCCTTTCGAAACAATTGATCGAAAACTGGTCCTGCACATTTAATGCCGACGGCTAATGTGCAAGTTCTCAGCATGCTTTACATGTCATTTTTTTCTCTCTGAGGTTTGCCATTGTCTGCATAGAGGTGACGGTCGATGAGAAAATGTTTTTTTATTAAAAAAATAGTGTTTTTTTTTTCATTAATCTTTTTTGCACTTATTCGTTTGTGTCGGAGTTAAACGTTTTCTACTTTGCTCACAGTAAAAATTCAATGAAATACATAACAAAAATTTATTTAAACAAAATTCGCTGAATGAAGATCAAAAAAGTATTAAAGAGAGAGAGAGAGAGAGAGAGATCTCAATACAAACTAAAAGTAGAACGATCATTTGCTGATTTAAAATTTATTCATAATAAAAAAAAAACTCGTTTCCATGAAATTCGTTGCAGAGCAATTCTACTGTATTTGACAGGCTATTAAAATTTTTATGCGACCGAAAGAATTATCTACTATTAATTACTTTGATTTCGCAGTTAACAATTTAGACTAATAGAAAAGACGCGTATATTTTGGCATATGTTTCAGCTTAAAGCTATTTAATTAAAAGATTAATCAGTTCATTAAGAATTGCTTTCAATTCCAAAACTATTTCAGATAACCAAATTGAAGTCAGTTAAAATTTTTGTTTTGTATTATGTATTTTAAGTAGTAAAACTAGGTTTACTATTATCACTATAATATATTTTGAAACAAAGATTTCGAACAGTTGCAAATTGAAATTTAAAATATGATTTAAAGTTTCTAAAGAATTGTATAAAACAAAACAATAAGATTAGAGAAAATATTTATCTTGGATAACACAATGTAAATAAAGGCGGTCCTTATCAACAAAAATGAATCAACTTTCTTTTGCCAAAAAAACATTGCCCATGCTTAGATAACTTCAGATGAGTTGCCATCAAAAACAAAAATATTTTATAAATTAATCATATAAAAAACTAAATTAAATCGTATGTTATTAAGAAAAGATAAATTTTTGTTATGCCTCTCAGAAAGAACGAGCAGAATTGATTTATTTTTAACACTGGAAAGTTTTACAAACGGCCTTAAAAACTAAAATTAGTTTTGTTTTTATACTTCAAAACATAATTTTGTAAAAAAAGCAACTGCCACTACGTAACACAGCTGTTGGTAGAAACTATGTTTTTATCTTTTTTAAATTTTTTTTTTATAAATATTTATTTAAGCGTTTGTTTTGCTGACCAGCAGCAGTTTGAAGCGCTAAATGTGTTATCTAAAAATATGAAATGGAAAAAATTAAAGCAACACATAATAACAATAATAAAGTGACATGAAATGGAAAACTCAGCTGCTTTTTAAAAGAAAACAGAAACAGAAATGAAAAATAATAACGCGCACACACACAAATAAACAGACAAGAGCAGAGGAAGTTTAAAAAAAATAAAAATAAAAAATTGGCAAAAATAGTAAAACACGCGATAAGCAAATGAATGAAAACATTAAGCAATGCGTTCGTTGGTGACTTTTGTGGAATTATGTTGGGTGATTGGACAGGCGTTTGGTGTGGCTGACAGACTTGTGCTTTGGCTCCCCAGTGGGAAAGATCGTAAGGTGCTTACTAAATAATTCATGTTTTCCTTAAGCTTATGGTGGTGAAAACAGGATCATGCTGAAATAAGTATGTTGTTTGTTACATTAAGAGCACCTTACGTCTTCGCTTACGACTGCAACTGCAAAAGGAATGCACGTTTAAGCCGATCATGTCTTCGTGTGATCATTTCCATATGTACATTATTTCGTAAAGTAAGAGTCATGCAGCGGTATGATGACATAACGGTATTTGACTGTCGTTACGAAGATCTTAAATGTAGCACAAAACCAAAAGAAAACACGAGTAAAGAACAATCTTATGGTGAACGGCGGTGTAGTTAGATCATTCGTCGTTGCGCATACAAAAATGGCTATGTGTAAAAATAAGATTTTTTATTTATTTTACTGTTCAATAGCCTTATGTATATCGGTTCAAAAGTTAGGAAAACTAGAAATTTTAAAATAAAAAAAAATAAGGTGCAAATAGCACCAAACTACTTTTTTCATTGTTGTCTTATATATCTTCTCTGTAATAAATACGATTCAACCCTTCATTTAAACCTTCTTCGCAACGGAAATTATAAGCACTGCTTACGTTAAAACTTACAAAAGAAGGTGAACGTAAGGCCACAGCTTACAATTTCCGTTGCTTTAGAAGAAGGTTTAAATGGATTATATGCACGTCGTATATCAATACAGTACGGGTGCCTTACGCTTTCATGCATATATCCTGCTTATTAAATAAAGTGCATAAGCATGGAAGCCCGATTGATTCCGATTGTCGAGAGTACATTCCGTGCACTTTATTTTAGTAAAGGGTCACGTAAGTACGTATGATGCATATCATACATTACAAAAGAAAGCTTATAGTGGCGATCATGCCTGTGTAAAATTAATGGGCATTTGGTATTGAAGTTTTCATGCCCCGCGGATGAAAAATAAGTAAGGAATAATTCATTATGTAAGGATGGATTTTCCCACTGGGTCGTGCGGTTGTGGGTGGTGGTGGAGGTGATGATGGCTGGTTTGATGTTTATGTTTGGCTGCTGCTTAGCACGCAATAGCACGTATTACTTAAGATTTCCTTAGCTACTACTCTACAACAACAATAATAACAACAACAACAACGCGTTCGTTCGTTCCTTCTATTGTAATTTTCAAATATGCACAACGCAAGAAAATGTAAACAATATAAAATTGAAATATAATTCCAACAAAAGCTTCATATAGCTGCAGGGCTTTACCACGAGAAAGAATAATACACACAATTATGTATAGAGAAAATGAAAATATGTAGAAAAAAAAATTATGAAAAAATATGATATAAATAAATAAAATGGAATAAATTCATGTTGAAATCAATGAAAGATTACAATAGAGAGCTAGAACTAGTTATGCGTTATTATTTTGTAATATATTGTTGTTTTTTGTTTATGAGCAATTCTTATAAATTCTTTAAGAAGCAACAACTGCTCAGTAATAAAACGTAGAACAGGACAGTCTAAGGCAAATCAGGCGGCAACATAATATTGAATGACCAATAAATAAGTCAAGGTTTTTCTTAACAAAAGCATTAAGCAGTCTACTAGCTGCTAAAGTAGCACGAGCGAATGAAAATTTTTGCAAGCGGATGAACGTTGTATTGGTCAAATAGTCGCATATTTGCTGAAAACTTAAAATTTAATGTATTTTTTATTAAAAACATATTTATTTTTTGTTACCCAACTTTGCGAGCTAATTTGAGATCTTGTTGTCTGTCTTGTTTATAATTTATTTTTATACAATTACCGCCTCTTTTGCTTAAAGTTGATTTTTGTTTTAAATAATTAGCCAATTGATTGCCTTCAATATAAGCTTTAATTGCTGTGTGAAATTATCAGAGGTATGCATGCTGTCGAACCAGCTGGATTTCTGACTCATTCGAGAGTTTGTTGATTGTGCGCTTGACGTCTGACGGATACACTGATTGAGTGCTGTGCGACGACACTCAAGTTGTTGTTATATAATTGCGCACAAGCTTTGCTTATCATGCTTAGCATAAGACATTTCAATGGTTTATCTTATCACAGTTAAATCTTTCTTTCTTTTTGCTATCTAAGCTCGAGCTACTGATAAGCTTAACTAAAAGTTGAGGAGAAAAAAACAATTAATTAATATAATTTTTCATTTCAAATTAAATTGCTACTTAAATGCAAAAGAGGTTAAAAAAAATGCTGTTACTGTTGAAAGTGAAACTATTTTGGCAGCTTTTGAGTAGCCTTGATGAACGCACAGTGAGCACTAAGACAGATTTTTGAAAAAAAAAGTCTGCGACTTGCACGGTTTTGAACTGCGTTGACACGGTCAACACAAGGCTATTCGCAAGAAGAAAAAATAACATCCAATTAGAATAGTACAACACCAACATGAGAGGAATCGATCGGTCGGATGAAAACATTAGATTGTATAGAATTTCCATCATAGGGATAAATGGTAAATTCCCTTGCTCAAGAATGCTTGGTATTTATATACATCAAAAACTAGAAGGTAGCTTAGACCAGTTGACATTTAGACGAATTATTACCACATCTCTGTTGTACAGCAATCAAAAAATACCATCTTATCAAAAAGAACGCCCAGACGCTTGCAAGGGAAAGTTTTACGATACGACCTACTGAACCATTTAGTTGCGGTTTTTGTTGCCAAATTATCAGATGCTCAAAATGCGACATCGGAGTGCATATCAACCGCTTTAGACAATATCACACACAAAAATTATATTTGCATTGTTCTTTTGTCGTATACATTGTCCTATATAGAGGACGGCCTAAATCTCAACTTTTATAAATACAAAAATTGAATCTTAGTTTAAAAAAAAAACTTTGTATGCAATGAGATAAACTATTTTTGGTTTAAAATTAACTTTTAGGCACTTCTGGGTTAAGTTGGGATGCGAAACCGGAGAAATGATTTCATATTTTGTGTCAATAAAGTAGACGACACGTATGCTCGTGTCGGTGAATGTCCGAGCTCTACACCGAAAGAAGTGCTAGTTTTGGAACACCTTGGACGGTGTTGCCGAATATAGTCGCTCTTTTTTCAACTCTTTATGGACATAATACAAACTTACTACGGTACTAATTCAGGTGACTTTCAGTTACGATACTATTTTCGGCAATATATAAGCATTTTTTCTCGGGTCTTGTTTGCAAAAGCTAGTTTTTCGTTACTTGTAGCATTTAACAATAGAATTGAGTCCGATACCCGGGAACTTTGTACCTGAAAACTTTGGTATGGAAACAAATTATTTCTCGGGAGTCATTAGTAATGGCTCTATGGCGAATAAAATTGACCGTAAAACGCTGATTGGACACATTTAGAAAACAAAAAATGGGCCAATGATTACACCAACCCAAAAGTCGCAGATTTTTTCTATGAATTTTTCTGGATCTAACTGCCCTTTGGTCTTCTCAAGTGGTTTATCTTTCTGTGGTGAAGCATATTTGCTTATTGACATACCTATTGAGGTTCATCGCTAAACGAAATTGTTTGATAAAACAGTGAACTGTATACTAGTGGTTTTTAGACTCATTCATAAAATATCATTGCAAGTAGTGGTTATTCGGAGTTAATTATTGCAAAAAAAGATGTTTAAAGAATTCAAACTAAAAAAATTTGCAAACTTATCTGACGTATAGCTATCTTATATTTATAATACATTTCCATAGTTGGAAAACAGACTTTTCTGAGTCTTAACCACTGTGCGGCGAAAAGATAATAATGTGCCAGAGCTAAAAACCGACTAGTTTGCATGATTAATGTTTAGCGTTTTGAGTGTGAGAATTGTTAATAAAGAATAAGCAACGTCTTTAAAGTTGAAATTAGTCTAATGAGAAAATTAAACATGTGTATTTCAGATGCAGATAATTTTGATACTTTCACTTTTTTAGACACATGAAAAGAAATGTGGAATAATTAAAAATTTAAAAATTTAAGCAATTTCAAAGATCTTTTAAGCGGAGGCTGTCAAAAAATTGAGGCAATCTTTTTTTTTAATTCTAAGTAGCAAAAAATTTTAAGTATAATTTAACTAATATTGATTAAATAACAAACAAAAAAAAATTAATATTTACGTAATAAGAAATATTAAAAATATTTTATATTGCTACATAAAATACTGCCATAAAAAAACAACGCAGCTCGGTCGGAACTAACAGCTCAATAAACGCTGAACAACATTAAATCATCATTATTTCCATCCTCAAACAACGGCTGTCGATATTTAAGAGCTGCCACAAAAATAAAAAAAGCAGCAAAAAATAAACGCTTGCAAAAATCTTGGCAACAAATATAATTTCAAGTTATTTAGAGGCGTTGTGATAACGTCATGTTTTGACTGGAAACCAAGCTGGAATGTTCAAGAACAGCACCTTGAGTGCTATAATTAAATAATCAAGTTAATTAATGAGCCTCCAACTAAACTAAGGAAACGCATAACCTAGAAAAACACACAATTTCCTGGGAAGTTAATTTCTAATAATTTTCTTTTTTTGCGTAGAATACTTACAATTTTGGCTTTTTTGACAACAGACTGGAGGAATAAAATACAAATTCCAAGCAGCAACAGGTAAAATGCACTCGCCCACAGCTTAGCGCTCCGTCCAGCAGTCTCAAAGGCGGTGGCGAAGACAGCGTTTAAGGCTTCAATTAAACAAATTCTCGCAAGTTACTCACTTCAATGCTTTATTTGTGGCGTTCGCGCGCGCCGTGTATTTAATAAACAGAATTTCATTAATAAATTTTGCATAAAATTTACGGCTTTTCTTATATTTTATAACTTGCTGGATGGTAGGTTACGAGCGTTGATTCGATTTTTGCGCACTTTTCGTAAAAAATTTTGTCGCGTCTTAAGCATAATTAACTTAAGTAACGTTGTGTTGTTAATTTGCAAGAAAATGCATAACTTTTCTTTTAATTTTTCACACTTTCCACCAAATAAAAAATAAATTTTCGCGGAGCTGCAACGTTTGCCAAGCTGTTTGCGTTCGTAAATTTTCTTTAAATGTCAGCAAGACAGCCAAGAAAGCGAACTAGCATAACGACAGAAAGAGCAAAAGAATAATGTAAATACAAAAATGTCAAACATTTGTCGATAATCTTGATAAGAGCAACAGAGACAGCTAGCTGGTAGCCGCCAACTGACTCACCAACGTTGCTGCGCCATCTGTATGTCAGCAACTCGGTGCGATTAGATCAGTTGCTGCGTTGCCAACTAGCTGGAAATCGATAACGTAGCAAATCTTTGCTACACAATTCATATCTTAAGCAATACGATGTTATCAAATAACTTTATGATACATTTCATAATAATATAAAACAATTCTTTATTGCAGAAAAATTCAAATATATCAATTCACACGAAATTTCTCTGCACAATATTATTTTTAAAAATTTCTACATTATAATGTTATCACTTTTTGGCATTTAGTTATATCAAAATTAAAAAATTTTATTCAAATCCAGCCCACAACTTCAAAGTGCAGTATGCTACATTAGGCAATATAATTTATAGGCCACGCGCAACCACAACCGTTTAACGGTTCATAAATATTTTATTTTCCAACTTATTAATATGCCATTTTTAATTCATGCCCACGAAAATCAACAATTATTTTTTGTTCTTCTCGAAATTAAAAAAGAAGTCAATGAAGTGAAATTTATTGCATTTAGCTCATTAACCATTTTGGTTAGCAAAATTTAGGTTTTTTTATCAACACACGCACACAACAACAATAAACGCAAAAACAATAATGGAAATGAAAAGTGATGAAAACAGAATAGTGCAATGAAAAAATAGAAAACCTAATTAACACAAAATTCCAAGATGAAGCCCGCAGTTGTGGCATAACTAATTAGATTTAAAGTCCAGTTTTATTCGCTTAAATTTTTTTGTAATGCTTAAAACCAACACTAGCAACAAGCTCAGACAATGCTAATAACAGCTTAATTTGTTTAAAGTCAAGGAGAAGGTAGCAGCAAAGAAAAACAAAGTGTAGTCATTGTTTGAAATGTTAAGGCGTTTTTTGAAGTGCTATCGACGGCGAAAATAATTAAAATTCAATAAGAGTGTTCAGAGCGAAATGTATAGTACAAGAGTGTGACAGTGAGATAGAGATGGCAATAAAGAGCTTCAGATAACATGATATGCTAGAAGATTAAGTACAAATGTAGGTTTAAGGTTTAGCAACAGAACATTAAAGGAAGATAAAAAAAAAAACAATTGGTGTGAAAGCATTTCTATTAGCACAGTCTATTATATCAGACAGCACCTTAAACTCAAACTGCTAATTTAATTAATATTATTTTCCTTTGCATTTTCTATGAAGTCTATTTAACATTTGAAGCCTGTGGGCGAGAATCAATTTGTTTTCTTCATTAAAATGAGCTTTGAAGCTGTTTTTCTTTTGGATTCACACACATAACAACGATGCTAGGAAATTCATTAAATCATTAAAATGGCTTCATTTAAAAGAAAATCGTGCTTATTGTAGAAAATATTAAAAATATCCATAATCATTTGCTGTGTACCTGAGGCGATATATTTTTAATATACAATTTTTAAGCGTGCTTTTAGAAAATATACACTCTCCCAAAATTATTGTTAAAATTCAACAATTTCAATTGTTAATAAATTTAACAATTTCCATGATCAAATTTTCCTTTGATTTTGAGTTTTAATTTTTTCTTTTCAAAGATTGACAATTCTTATTGTTATATTGTTAAATTTATTGTTGTTTTTTTTTATTGCTGAATTCAACAATTCAATTGTTTGTTGAAAAAATTTAAACTTCAATTAAAAAAAAAAAAAAATTGAAATTTTTTATTAAGGCAGATTGTCCAACAGGTTTTTCCACAGAAGAGGTAGACGAAAGCAACGAAAGACTGAAGCGAAAACTGCTTTCAACCAGCCAAGTTTAATTAAAAATTCTGAATAAAACAAATATGCCTGCTAAAAATAATTGTGAAATATAATCAAATAAAATTCGTTTTTTAAATGCAAGACTTTTTTACAGAAAAATTTTAATTTTTTGACGTTTAAATTTTGACGTTTAATTTTTGACGTTTAATTTTTTGACGTTTGATTTTTGACATTTGATTTTTGACACTTCATTTTTGACGTTTAAACATTTTTGACAATATGTTTTGACATTTTTACATTCATAAATGACAAGTCTGCCATCAAAAGTAATTACAAAAATTGTACAATTTCGATTGTTACTTCTAACCAGAATTCAACAATTGCTATTGTTAATGCTATTTTAACCAATATTATAAGACATTTTTGCTATAAAAAAATAAGTAAGTCTTGACTCACGTGTATTTGTTGAGAAATTATTTTATTGTTCACTACTTCAACAGATACAAAGCCAATAGAAAAAATATATGCCGCAAGGTTTAATCTGTGATTTAGTCATAATCAATGAAAATGGCTTACTACTTGATCTATATTTCAATCATCTATACATAAATAGGCGTAGGGAAAACAGTTAAGAATCATTTTCTCTCGTATTTCTCAACCGATTTTTATCATTGTTTTGGCTTTTTTTTATAAATATAAAAAGGCAAACAAAAAATTTGTCGAATTTTAACCCCCGGCGATACTAGTTAATATAATTCTGATATATTCTTGCCCAGTTTTTCAGTGCAAGCTTAAATTTGTTTGTGAGTTTGTTAAAACTAAGTTTTCAGTGAATATGAAGCTAAGTTTAAACGCCTGGTATTGGTAGTCTAAACTTCAGTTAACTTGAAAAAAATCATGACTTATAGTTTATAGCAAAACAAAAAAAATATATAAATAAAATCCTAAAGTGAAAACAAAATATTACTTACATTTTTAATTTCTTTATTTTTAATTTGTTATTTAAGGGGTTCGGACGATACTATATGTTGTCTAGCCTGTAGTGATAGCTAAATAACTGTGCATTAAGATTTGTGGCCAAACGTTACCAAGGACATGCTGTCAAATCTCATTCATTTTCGAGCCATTAAACTCATGGTTAGCGAATCTGTAGAAATTTATATTATGAATAAAAAAATTAAATTTAATAAATTTCCTTCTAGAATGATTTTGGATTTTTCGAACATATATTAAGTGTTTTAAACTTTCTTTTCCTAACCATGATATAAAAATCTATAGGCTTGTTAAACATGTATTCACATCGGCATAATGGCTGCATTTCACGATAACTTCTCGGTCAGTTTTTTTAAAAAACTTAATAAAGCACACGATTCAGTTTATGAATTTGTGTATGGCTAAATTTTATAAGCTATAAGGCCTCAATTGGTTAGCTTATTATAAATAAATAAAGAAGAAAAAATTTAAAAATGCGGTTAAATTTCTTTTCTGTAGTTGAATCGATCAGTGAAATATAATAAAAAAAGACCCAAAATACTTATTTTCCTTTAAGACGAACTCAGCAGATTGAGTCTATTTCATACTTATTTTTAAAACATCGCTATTCTTTTGAAATTCAATGCTCCCTCAATAAAAACATTTCTATTACGCTTTTGAAGGGAAATAAATAAAATGTCAGTAAAAACCAAGAATTCAGTAAGTTTATAAACTTTAATTTTGTATGCAACAAAAGCTTACTAATCCAAAGTTTTTATTTAATAACAAGACTGGTCTCTTCCTTTCTAGTAAAACGGTGCTCTATCGAATTCAAAATATGTATAAAAATATATTTTCAATCATTGTTTGTAATATCCCCTAAAAAGAATTATGTAAAAAGCTAGTAAGCTTTAAAAATATGAACTATATTTCATTTAACACTAAACCAGTTCTGTAATGAAACGCAAAAACTGAAATAAAAGTTGAAGCAAGTTTTTATTTAAATGATGAAATTCTAATTCACATTTGATTTAAATCATTTTGCTTTGTTTTTAAAATAATATTTTTATTTTTTTTTTTTTTTAATTGAAGAGTATCAGTCAGTGTCCATATTTGTTTTTGACTGTAAGTGTGCAGTGAATATGTGAACTTTAGTTCTCTTTTTCGGAGAACTTTATTTCTTTTAAAATATTTACAAGCGAATATCTTTTTCATTTGGTAAATCATTGCTTGAAAAATCCATTTGCTTCTTTTTTTAGTTTTTTCTTGTTTTCTATTCCAGCTAGTGCTGAAATTAATAATGCGTATTGAATTCTCTTATTTATATTACTTAAATTTCATAGCTTGAATGACGGTTTGAGCTTGAGCATGAATTAAAATTCAGTCGCTACGAACTCTCACTGAAAAGTGTTCAGTTTTGAAGTGTCACTCATGATCGCTTAAGTGTACTTTGCTTAAGATATAAGTATTGTATGATATGTGTGATATAGTCGTCTTCATAAATGGCAGATTCGTGTGATAAATCACTTTCGAGTGATTTTTTTTTAATTGCCATGAGATGTTTGAAGTCACTTGGGATTTTTTAATTAAGTGTAGAATTTTTTTAATTCATGTATTATTTTTGTTCACTCAACTTTATATAGTTTTAAGTATATTATAGTTTTTTCATGCTTTTCTTTCAATATATCATAAATTTTTTTAAAATAAACAGAATACTTAAAAACAAAGTTTGAAAATATTTAAGTGTTCAACAATTTATCAATAATTTTTTTATAGCCTTTAGAATTTTTAAGTGATTTTTAAATAACTGTTAGATTTTTCATGTGATTTTTAAATCCGGTGTTATTTTGCTTGATTTTTAAGAGATATGAGAGATTTTGTGCATTTTTAACATCTGTATTAAAAATTCAAATAATTTTTAATAATTTATTTAAAAGATTCACCCTGTGAATTGCTACGTAGTGAATTAAAGTAGTTGGCAACTCTAATAAAATTCGACAAAAACAGCTGTTATTAAAATTAATTCCGATATTTTGTATTTTAGCACAAATACTCAAGTGAAATATGTGTTACATATAAATATTAAAAATAAATAAGACGCAACAAAGCTAAGATAAAAGAAAATAATTTAGCAGAAGCTGGAAAGACGCAGGGAAACAATAAAATAGCCGAAACAAAGCTTGCTGTTCAATGTTGCTCAGTCGCAAACTATTATTTGCAAAATTGGGAAAACCGGAAACGGATGCAACATTGAGTAACGAATTGTTGGAAATGTAAGAATTCAAATTCATATAATTAATTTCTGATATAAGAATTTTAGATGATTTAAGTTTGAATACCTAACCTTAAATATTTGTCTGCCTCAGGTTGGAACTGATTTAAATGCCTACCCAGTCATTTAGAGACTAGTTATTAGACTAGTATTAGCAGTACTGCCTGACAACTTAAAATTTGTCTTAAAGTTTATTAGTTTTTAAATTAACATTAATTATTTTCGCCACGCTTGCCAACCGCAAGCCCTTTGACAAGTAGTGGGGATTATTGCACAATTTTACGCTGAATTAAGTGGTTTTTTCAAACATATTTAAATAAGTTCTAGCTTAAAGTACGCAGTTAAAACTGTGCTTTACATTCATGCGTCATCTTAAGTCATCTTGTTGTAAGAACTTGTGTTTTATTTTTAATTAAAATCTGATTTTGCATTTCCAGAGTTTTTTCTGTTTTTTTTTTATTATTTTTATAGCTCAATATATGTTATATCTCTCTCTGCACTTAGTCACAAAGGCGTGTTTTATTTTAACATTTGTTTTATTTTTAAATTCCACTTATTTCAACTTCAAAAGAAACAGAGGCTAAATTGATCACCACTACCATAAAAACAGGTAGTTATCTATGCCATAAGCAGCGCATGAAATCGTGTGCTAAGAATTTTAATTAATTTAATGAAATTTTTTGTAGAAATTCCAAAGTAGGAAGGTGAGCTGTTTTATATTGTTGTTGTAGTAACAAATTTGAAAGTATTAAGAATTGATTTTGTTTTTGATACAGTAGATTTTGTAATAATTTTTTGATTTTGTTTATCAGCTAGAGACTCTGATAAAGGCTTCTATAATTATGAACATATGATAAGCTGAATTTGGGTCAATTTGGTGCATGTCAACACAAATTGGGGTGAAAAGCGGAAAGAACTACAATCAATACAGAGTATTTTGTAAACTATTTATTAAGCAACAAGTTGGAGGAATATTATTATTTAAGCAATGGTTTGTTTAGGAATTATGAAATGTACCGAGTGACCTGATTAATTGTTAGACTTCGATTACATTTTTGAGTGATGGTGAAAGTGTGTAAAATATGCAACGCCTTTTATGATTTGTCATTAAAACAAACATGTGCTGCGATGTGCTGAATATGAGCTATAATATGGCGTATTGGAAGTGGTTATAATATTCTTATGAGATGATTTTTTTCATATAAACGAAAATTGAACTAACTGTATTAAGCCGATAAAAGATGAACAAGTTTTAACTTTTTCTATATATTTCAGCTGAAAATAGAACGTTCTTTCCAGAATTTTGAAGTTATCATGACAGAACATCAGCTTTACTTAACTTATCTTAGTTGGCCTCAATACAACAATAAAAGAGACCGCTTAAAGTTAAGCTGAAAACAGCAGTTAAATGATTCAGCTTAAGTGAATCACTTAAAAGTGTTCTATTAAAACAACCAGTTTTTGACAGCTGGGCAACCCATAACAGCAGCCCAGTTTTTATTTAGAATGAAACTTAATTGTAACGTTTATGTTAACGTAATTTGATTATTATTACTTGTTGTTTTTATACGCTTTTAATTAATACAAGCAAAGTCCGCGTTTCAATTACTTAATTTGCCAACAATACAATTATTTCAATTAATTTAATTTGATATTTTCTACTTCAGCTGAATTCAAGCTCGGTGTAAAAACTAAATGATTCACTTTGTTGTAATATAAAAAAAAATTTAAAAAAAACCACACCTCGTATTGATTGATTTTGATAGATGTTTGCCACAAACACACACAAACAAAAGCAGTCATTCTGCTGGCTAATGCTTAGCGTTAACGCTAGTCGTGAGCGTTTAGCTCAAATATTTCTATTAATTATTCCAAGAAAATCCAGCATAAATAATGGTGATGATGATGATGCTGCTGATGACCAAGCCATAATTGGAGGAAATAAATTAATATCGTATTTAACTGCAGAATAATTGAAAAATTTCATTGTTGTTGTAATTATTGCCATATCGAGCAAATGATTGGAAATTTTGCTGGCTCAATAACAGTTAACAATAACCGTTATAAATAATGTGTGCATGTTTTGCGTCTTTGTTGCTATTTTAACTTTTGCCATTATAACATATCAATGACAAATTTTTTTTTTTTCGCTCAACGCTTTGCCATAATTATTTATATCACTCGAGCTTTAAAGATCAATTTTCCAATAAAAGCGATAAATATCTACCAGCAGATAATATCTGCTGTTTGTTTTTTATTTTGTTCATTTGTTGTTCATTGTGCAAAGTACAATATTGTTGTTGTTGTTGTTGTTGTTGTTGTTGTTGTTGTTATAGTTGCTGTCACTATAGCTGTCATTCGCATATTATTGTCTTTATATGCCTTAAAATAATAAAAACCATATAAAAAATAAAACCATGAAAAACAAACAAAAAAATAGTTGAGAATGTTTTTGGTCTGGAATAATTTATTGCTTGCCAGCTTCTGTTTTTATTGATGACACTAACAATGACGCGCAGTTTGACAATAATGATGATAATTACTACGATGATGATGATGTTAATAACAATGTTGATGATGTTTATGCTGACGTTGATGATGAGTTTGATATTGATTATGATGTTAGTTGGGTTGTTATGGCAGCATAATGCTGATGCCGAATTTTATTATTGATGAAGTTCATTAACATTGCCTGGGCTTTTGTCTTAATTTTCAATTTTGACAGCAAAACTCCGTTGAGTTATACTGGTTCTTCTTTTATTTTCTTAGGCTTAAAAAAATTTTATCACTATCTGTTACTAATTTTTATTAACGATATCGATTAAAGAATAGCTTTTGCATCAAAGTAGCTACCAACTCAGCCTCATTAACATTGCCATTTACTTAATGATTTCTATTGTTACTGCTTTTGTCTCTTTGCCCCGAACTCAATTAGAATGGCTTAATAATTTGTTTTTATTAATTTTTATAATTATATGTTTAGTTTTTTTTTCAAAAAGGTTAACTTTTCTGCAGGGTTGCTTGTGGATTTAGCAAAAAATTTAGGCAAAAATAATAATAGGTGTGTTGGTGTTATATTTCTTCTAGTTATGTAGGTATTTCTTTGTTCATATCACAAAAAAATTGTTTGCCATACCGTTATTTATTAGCTCGTTTCATTGTTTAAAAACAAATACATGTTTTTGACATTTCTATTAAGACATAAACAACTGTTTTACTTTCAAAATATAAAAATGTCCCAGCAAACATTTGTAGTCTTTTATGACACTTATTTTTATGTGGCTTCGATATGACTGTGTATCTGAATTGAAGATACGATATAAACAGGAGTCATAACATTTGACAAATAATCTTAAACCTCTACACATCAATTTTTTTTCAGGAGAACAAAAGAATGCTCGTGCTGCACACACATTTTTTTTAAAATTTTTAAAGAAATATGACTATTTTGTATTATGAATAGTGTTTGTTTTAGATTGGATTTTATTTTGCATATTTTTTAATTTTTATTTTATTTTTTTTTTTTTTTGCAAAAATTTGAAATAAGATGGAGTCTTGAAACAAAATTCAGCCAGAAAGCTATTAAAACAAGAAGTTATTTCAAAATAAGTTTATTTTTTCGAAAGTAAATTATGAAAAGTTAGGATAGATGTGTCAAAAGTAGTTGTTTTGTCAAAAGAATGGTTTCCTTTTTTTCAATGTAATTTAATTTTTATCATATCTGAAATAAGTGGTTTTGTCAAAAGTAAATTGAAAATATCTCGGATAAGTTGAAATTTCATACATCATAACTCTGAAAACAAATGTCATAGAAACACGCTGATAAGACCAAATTGAGACATTAACCCTCAAAATAAAAATTATAAACATAAAATTTCATATCTCGACTAAAGTTGTTTTGTCAAGAGTTCACAGATATTCATTATGATAATTTAAAAGATCATATAATCAGAACAGATTTAAATAATTTATGCTAAACTTCATGTCTGCTTTAGATTTCTCTGCATTATGTGTTAATAAAAAAGATTTTATACTTTTTTTCAAAGAACAGAAGTTAGCATCACTTAATTTAAATTCATTCAAAACGTGGTTTCTAAAAAGATGAATACATATGTCTCAAGTCATTTAGTGTGATTCAAAAGGTATACAAATATAGAAAAGATAGTGAAATCTTTCGGAGAGGCAAGACCTCTTTTGTTTATATCTACAAAGAACTTAATCGAAAGTTATCGAATTTTGAAAATTTTATTTTCTTTTGTCCCTTTTCAATGCATGTTTTAACATAAAAAAAATGTGTAGAGATCGTAGGTTTCTAGATATATCACACCCATGTCCCCTAAACTTGAAATTGTAGTTGCGAGAAATTCAAAACTTCAACTTCAAATTTTGTCTCAAGAGTAGCTTTGCGGTTCGGTATACTTTTGCGGTTTTTGTTTTGATTGCAAGGGTGAAAAAAATAAACTTATACGTGCTTAAAATAATTTTAGAATTTTAAAATGTGGGGGACTTAATGACCGCAACTGCAAAATTGTAAAGTATTTTTGTTTCTGAATCTACGTAAATATTTGTCATCTAATATGTATTGAACGTTAAATACTAAAATTAAATTAAATATTGATTGAATAATTATTTTCTTTTTTTTTTTAAATATAAGTTTTCTGACTTCTCTTTGAATTGTCTCTTGAAAGTAATACTAGAAGTTGAACAAGTAAAGAAAGTCTAAAGTCGGTCTAGGCCGACTATGAAATACCCTAAACCCACTTTCAAAAACAAAAACTTTTTATTGTAAATGGGCGTCTCCAAGGGCGGATGAAGCTTATATTTTATATGCATTTAAATATTGATGAAAAATTTACACATACCAAGTTTTATTCCTGTAGCTCACAGTTAATGCCTTTATTGTGCTTTCGCTATGGGAAGTGGGCGTGTTCATGGACGGATTACTTCCAATTTTTGAACACACCTTAGTTTTGGTATAAAATACATGCATACCAAATTGAATTTCTCTATGACAAACATAACCTTAGTTATTGAGTTTAAAACTTTTTGGGTTGTATGGGAAAAAGACGTGTCCGTAGGCGGATGACGTCCATTTTTCAAAACCATCTTTGTCTTGTCATAAAAAACATACGTGCCAAATTTTAGCTCTGTAGGTTAAACAGAGGCTTATTTATTGGGTTTTCAATTTTTTGGTTGTATGGGAGGTGGGCGTGTCCGTGAGCGGATGACGTCCATTTTTCGAAGACATCTTTGTGTTGATATAAAACACATACATATCAAATTTTATTGTTGTAGGCTAATTATGAGCTGAGTTATGCAGTTTTCAATTTTCGCGTTGTATGGGAGGTAGGCGTGTCCGTAGGCGGATGATGCCCATTTTTCAAAACCGTCTTTGTTTTGTTATAACAAACACATGTGCCAAATTTTAGCTCTGTAGGTTAAACAGAGGCTTATTTATTGCGTTTTCAATTTTTGGGTTGTATGGGAGGTGGGCGTGTCCGTGAGGGGATGACGTCCATTTTTCAGAGACATCTTTGTGTTAATATAAAACACATAGATACCAAATTTTATTGTTATAGGCGAATTATAAGCTGAGTTATGCTGTTTTCAATTTTCGCGTTGTACGGGAGGTAGGCGTGTCCGTGGGCGGATTCCAAAAATATTCAATAGTGCAGATCCTTGGGTCCATGTGACTATGTGTACCGAGTTTTATCCAATTATCTCAACTCCTTCTTCTTATCCTGTGTATACGGACAACACACAGACGGACGGACGGACGGACGGACGGACATGGATAGCTCGACTCACGTGGTGACGCTGATCAAGAATATATATACTTTTCTATACCGGACTCGCTTCGTTCTATGCGTTACAAACGTTTGCACAAAGTTAATATACCCTGACCTTTCAGGTTTAGGGTATAAAAACATGTTTTAGAGTGTCCATGAACTTTTTGGAGTTTCAAAAATTTAAACGTCACTTTCTATATGAATTTTTGTAAATGAGTGCTTTTTCGCTCGAGTATGTTCCGTGTTACGGTAGCGAATTGTGGCTGAAGGGTTAAGGTTCGATTAAGGTAAATTAGGCCTAAATATGACCCACTTTTAGGAATTTTTTGACGCGCTACTGTTAGTGAAAGTAACTTGAATTGATGAAGGTATAACAAAGCAACATTTGAAGAATATCTAGTAAAAATTATATTGAGAAATGTCAAGAAATAACAAATTGGCGGCCGGAAGCCTTCCAGAATTATTTTCTGGAAGCACCTCTAAAAAAAAAGTTGTTTTGCGGTGAACAGCAAAATCCATCAGTGGATCAACTAAAATACAAAAATGAAAATGTTGTGAGAAGCTAAAAAGATTCCGGAGGTAACGCTGTGGAGTTGTTTTTTTAAATTTTTGTTCTATCATGGCAGCACTTCAAAGTAAAAAAAAATCGATTTTTGACCAAAAAAACGATACATTTCTTACTGTAATATAAAAAAAAAAAAAATAAAACCTTGACAGCGTTACCTCATGAATTTAGTTGTGAATGAGTGTTTTAAAGCGATCGGTTCAGTTGTTTTGGCTGGAGAGTTTTCACCGACTTTGAAAACACGGCTTTAAAGTTTTGTACACTGAGTTGGAGCAACGATCATTGGAACAATCATAAATTCGTTAATTTTGCTCCGATTGACCTCAAAATTTAATACAATATTTTTGAGATGTAACATATTCAAAATATCAAATAAAAAATTAAAAAAAAGATCAAATTTTAACCCGCCCGAAAATAAAAATCAATTCTTAACGCTATTTTTTCAATAAAAATAAAAATCAATGAACCGTGGATATTTTTCGATCCAATATAAAAATAAATCATTCATCAAAACAATCACAATCACAAATTAAATCAATTTTTCTTCGATATTTTTTCGATAACTCAAACAAAAATCGATTACAACTTTGTTTATTCAATAAAAAACAGGATTGACTGTTACTCATCATTGGTCAATGTTTTACCATATTCAACCGTTGATCGAAATAATATCGATAAAATTTTAAATTAATTTTTGATTAATATATTTCAATCCATAACCTTACCAAAATCCATAACCCAGCGATAATGTAACGATAGTTTAATTCAAATAAGTTTGTATCCAATATATAATTGATCATTGAAATCTGTTCAAAAACAACCATTGATTGAAATCACAAGGCCGTTTACCACTTAATATTGATTAAGCATATATAGATAAAAAGAATTGATTTTTATATTTGAAAAAAAATATCGATTTACAATTCGATTTTTATGCTGATTTAAATGTATGGGTCAAAACTTGATTTTAGCTATCATCAAAGATATAACGATAATTTTTTTATTTTTAAATTTATCTATGATTGATAAATAATAAACAAACAATATTGGCTTAACCCATTTCTTCCCAAGCAAACTTTAGTAGTTGATTGTCTTTTTGTCTACAAAGCTTGTACAAAATCAGAATTTTCTCTTGTCAAATTTGTTTTTATGGAGTCGGTTCACATTGGCCTCACTCAACCGACTCACTTTGACGTCTACAGAAGAGATGAGGAAGTGGGAAGGTGAAATGTTACGTGAGGCAAGAGTATCAAAAATTTTAAAAATTTTGCGACTCACTTTGGTTTGACGTTTGTCATTTTGGTGTTTTTTTTTATTTGTGGCGCCATTATTAGCGCATTCTAATTGAAAAATATTAAAAAGAAAGTAAAATGTCTAATTGGAACAAAACTCAAACAACAGCATTGATAACACTGTATGAGCAACATCCCATCTTATACAACCCTAAAAGCGAGGAGTACCTGGATCGTATAGCGAAAAATGATGTCCTGTCCAGAATTACCGCGGCACTTAAGGATTCAAGACCAAGTGTAACAAAAGATGAAGTTAAAAGCAAAATAAAAACTTTACGGAATCAGTATATCCGGGAAAAAGCTGCACATGCTAATTCAAAAAAAAGTGGCTCTGGAGCTGACCAGACTTATGTTCCAAAGTTGTGGTGCTATGATGAATTAAAGTTCTTGGATAATTTTGTTGCATCAACACCTTCCATTTCCAATATACAGCAGGTTTGTAAGGGTTTATTGTGTTTTAATGTACAAGTATTTAAAGTTTATATACGCATCAATCTTTTTTCAGCTTAACATTGATCGTCCTCTGGATAGAACAGATAATGCAATTTTGAACGAAAACACTGTGCCTGAAAATTCTCTTCTGAAAAAAGAAGATGAAGCCATTGGACATACAGATTTCTCGGTCGCTCAGTGTAGTTGAGGAAATGGCTGAGCGGATGCGTGAAAGGAGGGGGAAACAAACAACTCCGCAATATCAACTGGGAAAAATGGTTGAAAATGAGCTTAATGATATTCCAGAGCATTTCTTCCTGGAAGCTAAATGGAAAATAATGGATATAATTACAGAAACGCAAAAGAAGTATTTTGAATCAAAGGCTCCTCCACCAGAGTATCATGCACCACCAGAATATCATTCGCAACCAGAAAATGATTTGCCACCAGATTACCAAATTACGCCCAAAAACTTCAATTTTGAAACGCACTTTGCTCAACCAGATTTTCAACCTCCACCGGAATATGACAATTCACAATCCATATTATCAGACTTTCTTACAATACCCTCACTTGAAGCAGTTCCAAGCTACCAGCAAAAGACAGCATCGTATATTGTTGAGCGTTCAGCAGCTCCAAAGTCTTTTCATATAAAGCATGAAAAGCCTAAAATTTTAAATGTGACCACGATCAGACCACCAAGTACTCAACAATTTTAACCATGCAGGAACAGTATTTATTAAAATATAGTAAAAATATTGTTATACTGCATTGCATCACTTTTTCAACTTTCACCTTAACTTTTTCAATTTTTTAACATTTCTATAAAAAAAATGCGTTAACTAAAAACTTTTGTTAAAAGTCAAAAGTTTTCAACATTTAAAGCCTTAAATAAGACATTGCATTTTTAATTTAACCAAACCAACTGGACAAATTTTTGAATTTTCACCTTTAAGTTGACCTTTAAGTTGACCTTTTATTTTAGTTTTTATTTTTTTTTAATCTTTTTACTCTTAAAAAATCAAAATTAAAATATGTGCTTAAGTTATGCACAGTACTTAAAAACCATTAACTTTGAAATTAATAAAAACATTTCAACAAAAACAAAAAGAGTTTTTTTCAATAATTATATATTTAATTAATTATTCCATACATTTAAAATTTCCTTTAAAAATTAAAACTTTAGAAATGAATTTTTCCTTCGTTATTAAAATAATCTGCAAAGTTTTCACGAATTTTTCCAGCTTCATTACAGTGTCTCCTCGGGTTATCAAACCTCTGATTACATTCCTCTGAATTTTCTTGTGAATTTGGATCAACCAGATAGCCGACACTTTTCATGGCAAGGAAATTATGGAGAACGCAGCAAGCTTGAATTATTTTGACCACCTTATGTGGTCGCAAACATATCGTTCCTTTCAGAACCCGAAAGCGATTAGCCAAAATTCCAAAAGCATGCTCGATGGTTTGCCTTGCACGACTTAGGCGGAAATTAAAGTTTTTTTGTGATGCATGTTGAGTGTGATACGGGAATGGTTTCATCAGATGTCTTTCCAAAGGAAATGCATCATCACCAACCACGACGTAAGGCAAGAGTCTGTTGTTGCCAATAATTTTATCTCTTGGAAAAAATTCATATCCTTTTGATAACACATTCCTGAAATTGCTGCGGTTAAGAACGCCTCCGTCGCTTATTCGTCCATTGCAACCGATATCCACAAACGTAAATTTGTAATCTGCATCACACATTGCAAGCAAAACTATGCTGTTAAAGCCTTTATAGTTGTAATACAAGGCTCCGTCCGTCTTTGCTGCGCTGAAGCCAACATGCTTTCCATCAATGCAGCCCAAGCAAAGTGGAAACTGCCATCGCGACTCAAAACTTTCAGCAATGCTTTCCCATTTTCGACCAACTGGAAACTATAAAGAAAATTAAAAAATTACACATCAACACTTGACGAAATTGACTTACTTGTAAATAGATGTTTTTTAAATTTTCGTACAGTACTCCACACACTTCTGGAACACGTTCTGAAATATAGGATAGTGAGATTCGTGTATGGTACTCAGTACTCCTATATGATTCCCCCGTAGCCAAAAATCTAAGGACGCAAGACAAGCAGTCAACTGCTGATATAGAAGGGCGCATCCTTGTGTCTTGTCGCTCAATGTCATTCTTTACAAGCTCCAATAGCTCTGTGAAACAATCTTCGTTCATCCGCAAAAAACGCCTGAACGAATTGGGATCCTCTAGTCGCAGCTCTTGGTGGAGTAGATTACAGGATCCTTTCTGAATCCGTCTCAATTTCCACTGCTTTACCCACTGTCGTTTTTTTGTCGTATTTTTTTTCTTTTGTGCGTTTAAAGCTGCAGCATTTACAATGCTTAATGCAGCTGCGAAGCACAAATCCTCCTCTTCACTGCTATAACTCATTATTTTGCTTAAATAATGTTTTTGATTAAGATATAAACAAAATGAATTCTACAACAGAAAAAAAATTATTTCAAAACAATGTTTATCTTCTTCTTCTAGCTAATCAGACTCAAAGTGAGGACAGTTAATAGTGTGAACATTTGACAACTGCCTCATGTCAAAGTGAGTCGGTTGAGTGAGGCCAGTCTAAACCGACACATGAGGTTAAAAATTGCTCTTACAGATTTTGGTGCTAGATTTTCAAAATTTTTGATCGGAAGTGAATTACAGCTACTAAAAGTTGCATAACGTATAGTTATATAGTTATGACAATAGTTTCGTTAGTGAAAAATTGATTAAGGTATATAAATTTTATAAAAAATTTGATCTAAAATAATTTTCTGCCGTTGGAAACGTCATTTTGGTGGCCTTTTTATCATCAAATATACACGCTTTTATCAATTTTTCGCTAAAGAAAACTCGTGTAATTGAAAAAAAAAAATGTAAATTCGAAGGTTTTTGCGCGTCTTTAATAACTTGAAATCAGCCGCTATTTTCGTGTTCGCTCCCAAAAACAGATCATATCGATGATTATAAACTAGCCAACTTTGAGTGGCTATAGTTCACTTCCGGCCAAAAACCTTTTAAAAGCTCACCATAAAATCTGAGAGAGCACCTCTCTTTATCTGGTTAAACATTCGATTACAGAAAATTTTAATTTTCTGACAACATTTCTAGATAAAAACAGAATCGACTACTCAAAACCCCATGTGAAGAAATGGGTTAAGTGGAAAAAGATTCGGAAAATCGTTTTTTTTTTTCATTAATTTTTCTGGTACTACAATTTACTAGAAATATTTTCAAATAATTTTTTTAAATTTTCATATGAATTGAAAACGTTAGCCTAGCGTCACGAATAAGAGACCTTGAAATTTCACTCGCCGCCAAAGAAGTTTCACTTCAAAATTTTGAAATCATTTGGAGCAAAACTTTTTGAGTTATGGACAACCGAATCTTCGGTCACTTGGTCTACCGTCTATTCATTTATGAAAATTTAATCGTGTTTTTCCCAAAAATTTTTTTAATTAGAAGTCAACATTTTTCGAAAACTTTTGAACCAATTTCGCCCTAACTTTGCAAACTTCTTTTACATATGAAACAATCAGTTCTGAATGAAGGATGTTTTCAATTCCGAATTTTTGGAAAACCTTTAAACCTATTTCGCCTCTAAGCTTTGTAAACTTCTTTGACATAAGAAATACTAAGTTCTGAATGAAGGATTTTTTTTTCAATTACAACTTATTTTTGTAATTAACCCATTTAGAACCAGTGCATCCGTATGAAGTTTCATTGATTTTCGTCCAGCTGTTTAGGAGCGGTCGTAAATGGGTTAAACAAAAAATTGCAATTTTAAGCTTAAATAAGAGAAGGTTTTGATCTCAAACATTCAAAAATTAATATTTTTTATTCCTGCATTCAAATCTTCGATTAAACTAATGTACGAAACAAATAATTTTGGTATTTTAATTTTAAATGAAGACATCAAGGTTTATTCTGACATGACAACTTTTTTTTAGGTGACTCGGCTCTCAGCCCTATCCTTGCTGGCTTAATTTACAATATTTTGTTATGAGAATTTTATAGAATATTCAAAGAATAAGGCTTAATAATGTAAAAATACTAATAAATAAGGTTCTCTGGAAAAAGTACCAAAATATAATTTGTTTTTTTACATCTTAGACCTTGAGACAAGGTCTTTCTTTTCTCTCCTTGAGACAAGGTTTATGAACAGTTTCTTCAAAAATCGTAAACATTTGCTTTTTGTAACGATTTCTTGGGTTAATAATATTCTACAAGGAGTTTTTTTTTTTAATTTTAAGACATTTTTTCAAAGAATTTTATAAAATATTTAAAGATTCTGTACACTCAGAAAAATATACATACCTTTCTACGTAACAAATGTTTTCTTTTTCGATAATAGCAATTTTCTCTTTTTCAAATAAAATTTTTTTCAATTAGAATAAATTTTGAAATTTTCCAAGAAAAAATTATATTTATTATATGTATATTTCTCGAACAAAAAAATCTCACTTATAGAGAAAAAATTTATTTAAAAATTTTTCCTATATTTTGATAAAAAAATTCAATATGAGACGTATTATTTTCTTCAATTAAAATAAATCTTTTCTCAAAAATAAAAAAGTCTTCGTATCTACACTCAGAAAAATATCAACTGTAATATTAACAGTCGACCACTGTTATTTCAAAACACTGTTCGATTAAATGATTTGCGTTTAAGAAAACAATTTTCTTTGTTGAATTAACGTTTCAAAGTATTTTTGTGCTGTTAAAATCATATGTTGAAATATTTTTGTGTTTTTGTTGAATTGTCTATTTTTCCTAAGCAATAGTTTTTAGATGTGTTTTGCTAAATTTATATTATCGTTGCCAATAGCTCAGTGGAAGTGCACTAGACTGTCATGCGGGGGACGTGGGTTCGAACCCTAGCTGTGTTAGTATCAAAAATTGTAATTTAATAATTGAAATAATAATAATTCTGTTTCATTAATTGTTTGGTCAAAAATAAACTTCAAAATAAAATGCTAACAATCTTGCAAAAAAAAAAAACAAAAGCAAATTTCATTTTTTATTTCAAAAAAATATTTGAAATAAAAAAAAAAATTTTTGTTGGCCTTGCCGGATTTGAACCGTGGACACTCGTGTATTAGACGCACACATTAGCACACTCGGCCATACATGAACTTTTAAATCAGTGATAAAATTTCAATAAATAAGTTTTTATACGGGTTTCGTGTTCCATAGACCAACAGTCAACCGACTGTTGATTTGAAAGTTTAATTTGTTGGATGGTATTTAACAGTGAAATCTGTTGTTTCAACCCATGATTTGTTTGATAAAACAGCATTTTTCTCTGAGTGTAAAAACGTTATATTTTTATATATAAAGCATTCTATGGAGCAAACTCTATTCCATTTTTCTCTAAATATGATGCATTTTTTATCATATTCCGATTAACTTTTTTCTGAGTGTATACCTATTTCTGTCCGTGGTGACCGTGGCATGCAGGTTAAGTGTGTGGCTTAGCATGCTCGGAGCCCGGGTTCGATCCCCAGCCGTGGCGAAAAGTTTTTCAATACAAAATTTTTCTGATCGGTCACCACCTCTCTGCAGACAATGGCAAACCTCAGAGAGTAAATAATGCCATGTAAAGCTTCTTGAGAACATGAGCCGTTCGGAGTCGGCATAAAACATGTAGGTCCAGTTCTCGGTCAATTGTGTGCATAAATTTAATAACACACACAACACAATCGATCCTAAGAAGCTCGGTCAAAGTCCTTTCAAGGGCTGAAATGGCCAATTTGTTTTTTTTTTTTTTTTGTTTTTTATACCTATTTCTGTAATTGTTGTAAACTCTGCCTAAAATAATTTTTGAACGCGTTTTAAATTTTTTATAGTTTTGAAATTTATTGATTAGTAAGGAAATATCCAAAAATATTGATATTTAAATATCATGTGACTTATCTGGTTTTGTTTATTATGATTCTATTTTTTAAAATTTTGACTATAATTCTTTAAGGTGGGACATCACATTCGCGGCAGAGAAAACATACCTTTTTTTAAAAATTCATAACTCAGTCAAAAACATTTTCCTAAAATTTTTTGTAGAGAATTGAACAAATTACAAAAAAAAAAATTTAAAAAAAAATTTATTTTTCACTCCAACATGGTTTTATAGAGCTCCAAACTGGCGGCAGAGAAAAAAACGGGGCCTTGTGGTTGCAGCGCTAGGAGTCGCAAAAATTGTCCGATCTGGAAAAAAATGACTTGTAAATCTTAACAGAATTGGTTATCGTATGAAAGGAGCTTTTTTTTTAAAATTTTGATATGTTCCAAATTTGAAAATATGTTTTTTCGAAAAAATATTGACTAAAAATTCATAAAAAATCGAAAAAAATGTAAAAAGAAGCTCGTGTCATACGATAGCGAATCAAGTTTAAAAAAATACAAAAAAAAAATTCGTCAAAAAATGAACCCGCTAGTGCCGCAAACAGTACGAAAAACATTTTTTCGAGATAAACGCGTTCAAAGTTTGTGAACAAAGAAAAAAAGGCGAAAACTAAAAATGCGCTCTCACCAATCCGGTAACTTTTGAACCCGTAGACATTTTTCCATGAATTTTTTTCTTAGAATCTTAACATTATTTACTAAAATACAAAATTATAAAAAAGAGATTTAAAAAAACGGCCAATGTCATGTCCTCCCTTAAGTTAATCCTTTCGAATCGAGAAGGGATATAATTCAATATATTTTTGGGATATGATGTACCGTCCGGCTTGAAAGGTTCAATACCTAACTTAAAATGCTTAAAATTTATAATTCGATTTTTTCTTTGTCTCAAGATACAATATTTGAACAATATAATAAATTTTGTATCAAAAACAAATTTTTTTGTATTATAATACATTTAATATTATTTTTTTGTACACAATTTTTTGCGCGTTGATTGTCATCGAAATTAATCTCCACGATAAAATTATCATATATAATTTGTTTGGACACAATGGGTTAAAGGGTTGAAGAACTTTAGCTTTTCACATAAAAAAAAGGTGCTTTACTCATTCACAAACTACTTAAAAAGAGAAAAAGCTATATTATTAGTATCTATGAATTGATAAGCAAACCAAAAAAAAAAGCGCCATAAATTAAGCTTTAATTAAGAAAAAATGTGCTGCTTTAATGCGAAATACTGGATCAATTTAGTTATTGCTGATTAAGACGTTAAGATGTTGTTTAGTTATTGCTGATTAAGACGGTAAGATGTTGTTGAGCTTGCTTCAGTAGCCGAATTTTTTTTTATACTCATTAGTATGCAGATTGTTAGTTTTTTTATTTTTATTTTGTTTTATGAAGAATTCTGGGAACTAAGAATTTATCAAGTTACCCGCCAAAACTGACTCATGCCAAATTTTAAGAAGTCTTAAAATTTCAAAAGTAAAAATTTAAAATAAGAGTGATTCAAGAATGTCTAAAAGCTTTTGTAAGCTTTTAAAAAATATAAAAAAATTTCAAAACTATTATTGTAATTTTTTAAAAATTGTAGTAACCTTAACCTACAAGTTGCAATAAAAGACAATAACTATTGTTTTATGGTATTTTGTCAAAGTGTATATTATTGAAATAAATTCTATTAAGGTGACCAGCTTTTCTAAGGCTGCCTAGCTTACCTTGTTTAAAAGCTTTTTTGACAGCAGCGCCTAAACAGTGTTGTTAGTCAGGTACTGAAAATATTTAATTTCAGTTGCTTTGCAGAGCCACAAACAATTTGTATCCGTGCTCAAATTGTTATGGTTGTTGTTAGTGTTGTTGTTGTTAGTGTTGTTGTTGATGTTGTTGTCTGCTGCTTACAATTTAAATTAACATTCCAGCAAAGAAAAGTTACCACAAATCAGCTAAATATAATTTGAATATTTTTTGTTTTTTGTTTTGTTTTGTTTTTATTTATTTTTATTATGCTTCACTACCAGCAAAGTTGCACGCACGTTTGAGCTTAACGCTTAGGCACCACCGCTACTTGCACTAGGCCACAATTTTTTTATGGTAACAACAAAATACCACAAAATAACATAAAAATAAAAATTATTCTCTTGCTTGTTTATCAAGCATAGCACGCACGCTGTTTATATTTGTATCTCTTAGTTTTTTTTTTTTTTTTGTTTTTTTGTGACTTTGAACGTTTTAGTCAAGAACACTGTGTGTGCTAACTTGGCTTAGAGACCTTTATTTGGTAGTCGGTCAATATCAAGTTTATACGGTTTACGCAAAAATGTCAAGCAAAAAAAATAACCGTAAATTGAATTCTTTTAACACACATACACACGAACTGTTCGTTAGTTTCGTAAATTTTTGCTTGAATTGCACTTTAAGCCACACAACACCGTAACACGTCTTCTTCGTTGTACCGTCTGTTAACGTTTGTTATTTAGACGCAGTCCCATAAAGGTTTCCCTCACTGCTTGGTGACGCATTTTTTGTTTTTTTTTTCTTTTTTTTGTTTCCACTCTCTATTAGTTGAGTGTAAATTATTTGCTCTATCATTGATACTCAATGTTGTAGTTGGTACTTGGCAACTCACTCCAACCAGTTTTGTTTTGTTTCTTGCAATCTTTGATGGCAGCTGTCGTTGAGGCTAGTCGGGGTCTTTAACGGGCAAAAGTTAGCATTTAGTACGCACCCGGCTTCAAGCAATCACTGCACATTGCAGCAGTTTTCAAAGAGCACGCGCTCTTTGCGAACGGCTGCATAGCAATTCACGATCATGGCAGTCATTCATCGATCGCTTCATCGTTTTGTTTAAATTTTTTTGAACCCTTAACAACCGAAACAATCTGTTGTGCGGTTTTATTTATGGGCTTCTATGAGCTAGCTGCTCAGCTGTCGAGTTCTTCAATAATTCTGAGTGAAAATCTATTGCTCTCACGGCCTCTCTTTGGGCTTAAGTTTTGAGCTCGACTTTAAAAATGAGTGTTTTCTATATAAAGTTTACCTTTGAGCTTCTGATTAGACTGAGTTCTATTTTAATGCTTTCGTTTTGTTTTGTTTCTTTTCAGAGAGTGAGTGTGCATCTGAGTTAAGAGTTCTGACTCAGCGTTAAGCCCGGTTTCTAGACTCAGGTAAGTTTGTTTTTATCTAAATGATAAACAGGGGTCATTATGTTAGTTTTCGAATACAAAGACTGCTTTGTTGTTGTTGAAAAGAATTCCCTAAAGAATTCGCTTATTAACAACGAGATACAGATACAGCTAAAAGAATAATTACTGAGTTCAACTTTGCACATCTGGCAATCATGGGTAGTCATCACATATTTTTGTGATTCAGCGACTTTTTCAGCAGGATAGAAGCAATATTTTCTTAATCTGGTGGTGGCGTATAATTTTTTTTAAGATATAGTTTGCGTAGAGTTAAATTCTGCGAATTATATACAAATTTTTAATTTTTACAGTGAATCCTTTTATAATTAAGAAATGTCTTCGCAGATTTTATCCCAATTCACATAAACATCGAAATCAAGCTCACTCTAAACAGACTTCCATCTGGGAAATATAGTAACCACCCCTACATCTCCCATTTTTTATAACCTCACAGTGCGAAAGGGAATTCTACATACCTTTAGATGATATGCTTTCCAAAAGCTGCTTTAGCAAAAAATTCATCGTATATCCAAAAACACATTCCTGATTTTAAGGAAAAATTCCTTAGGAAGAGAATAATTTTTCTTCTGATAAGTAAAAGTCAAAAAAATAGCACCGTTTGTGAAAGGAATCCAAAAAATTTACTTAACATGCAGCAATATCAAGCGAAAAGGTGAGATTTATAAATTTATAGATTTTATCGTGAAATTATTTTAATTAATTTTTTCTAAAAAAAAAAACATTTCAATTTATTGAAAATTAAAATTTTTTCTTATATTTTGATAAAAAAATTCACTATGAGAAGTATTTTCTTCAATAAAAACAAATCTTTTCTCAAAAGTAAAAAGTATTTTTCTCTAAAAACGATATATTTTTATATATTTTTCTTTTTAAGGAAGCTTTTTATCATTTTTAGAGATTTTTTAGTATCGCAATTAGAGAATAGCATTCTCTGGAGCAAAGTCTATACCATTTTTCTCTAAATATGATGCCTTTTTTATCACATTCCGATAAACTCTTTTCTGAGTGCACCGACTTATACGGCTGAGCAAGAAAGATCTATTTTGGTCAGCCATGTAGCTAAAAAATGAGCTTAATATTGTAGCTGGAGTAGAAACTGTTTTTTTTCATATTTCTATTGCTCAGATACTGAAAAACATTTTCCCAAAAGGATTTTTCAAAATTCGAAATAGTTTAGGAGATACAGGCATTTTTGTGTAGGTATGTTTTCGTCAAAATAACGCATCAGCAAAGTTGTTTATTTGCCTGCAGTCATTTGTCGAAAATTCTGTGGATTTCTTCCAAAATATGTATTGATATTACAAAATATACACACACAGTATGTATACATGCAGTATGTATACATGCATGTTTTGATTTAGGGGTTGAAATGATTTTGAGCCCAGGTGTTCACATGAAAGAAGCAAACGAACGAGATTCAGTTTATTTTCGAACGCGTTTTTCTCGAAACCATGTTTTTCAAAACTTTGCGCACGATAACTCAAACAGTTTTTGACCGATTTTTATATATGAGGCATGAAACGACGCAGAATTTACGCCGCTATAGCCCTTACCTCAAACTTGCCGAAAAAATAATGTTTACTATTTTTTTTCTACACTAGACTACAAAAAAAAGGTCGAAATTCGATTTTTCATTTTCAAAGTGGCGGCTCCCCCCCTAAAAAAATTTCGATTTTTGTTTCCGAGGTAGGGGCTATAGGGACATTTATTCTAAGTAACTGAATATTTTTTTTTTTTTCTGACGATGTTTACTCTTGGAATCGTGCGCAATTTGGACCCACCTTTTTTCCGGAGAACCTCGTTACCAGGCCGAGAACTTTCTGAACGGTCCATAAATTCACTTTTTCAAAATTTTGTATTTTTTTCAATAAATTAAGCTACCCAAATCAAAAAACGGAACTAAAATATCTTTACTCGTTCTCTTTCCACAATATTTTGAAAAAAGGCTAAAATTTGGCATAGATTACCAGAGGACCCCCTTAAGAGAACATAATCTTAAAGCCTGTAGTCCCAGAAGGCTACCTCTTTTATCTTTGAAGCATGTAAAAAAAAACGTATGCATTTTGCTAACGCGCATAACTTTGCTTGTTCAGAAGTGGAGAGATATTCTGTGGATAGACGAGAGCAAAATTGTGCTCTACGGAGGCAGGGGATCCCGAACCTGCGTCAGGAGGCCAGTAAATGCAGAATATTATACTAAATATACTCAAAAAACCATTAAACACGGAGGAACAAACATAATGGTGTGGGGATGCTTCTCCTATTACGGCGTTGGACCAATACACTGGATTAGAACTATCATGGATCAGCATGTTTACGTGGATATAACGGAGAATGTGATGTTCATGTATGCTTCTGAAGAAATGCCTCTGGTATGTGTCTTTCAACAAGATAAGCACCCAAACCAAAGAACAGGGTGTGTCTATCATTGAACTTACCACTAAGGATGAGCTGTGGAAAGCTCTGAAAAATCGCTCAGTTATTCACGAACTTAGTCAAAAAGGTACAAAACTGGCTGCAATTGCGAATATTCTCAATATTTCGCGTAAAATAGTTTTTAATGCACTAATTGGGGTTAAGTCAAAAGTTTTAAATAATTTTGAGAATAAGACAAGCAATCCTAGGCCGCGTAAAAACATCTTGTCTACTGATATACATAAGTCTGCAGACTTATAGTTCGCAAAAGTAAGGCTAATCCTTTAAGTCAGCGAAGCAAATTATGAGGTAAATGAATGAAGAAAATGACCTTAATGTATCAAGAAAACTATTATCAAGAGGACTACATGAATCTTATCTTTATGGACGTATCAGCCGAAGAAAGCCGCTCTTACCAAAAACAATTTTGAAGGATCGCTAAGCGGTTGCTAGGAGTCATGTTAATAAAGACGACCAATTTTGAAAAAATGTGCTCTGGATTGACGAAACTAAATTTAATAGGGTTGGATCAGATGGAGAAATATTTGTTAGAGGCCTAAATGACGAGATTTGAATCCGAAGTATACAAAAAAATCATTAAAGCATAGAAGAGGCAACCTAATGGCTTGGGGAGCTGTTTCCTGGCACTGCCAATTTTTCGTATTCCAGGAATAATGAATAAAAATATGTATTAAGATATACTAAAGAACGAAATGGAACCATTTGCATTTGAGAACATGACTATTAGGTGGGCTTTTATGCACGATACTGCCCCGAAACACATAGCAAAAATTGTGAAGGATTGGCTTGAAAAGGAAAAAATAAATATTTTGGATTGACCGGCACAAAGTCCAGACCTCAAACCTATTGAGAAATTATGGAATGATGTAAACGTCAGCATAAATAACGAAAATTTATAGCTGTGAAGTGGAATTATGAAGGATTGGTATTCTATTCCGAAGGATAAAGTTCAAAAGCTTGTGGGAAGTATGAGACAAAGATGTTGGCCTGTTTTGGGCAATTCAGGATATAGTACCAATGATTAGTAAGACATATTCGTAAAATTGTTGAATAAAAAAATGCATACTGTTTATAATTTTTTTTTTTAGAATCCAAATACGTGAAAACTGCATGAGTGCGACAGGAATGAAGCATTCTTTTCGAAAAATAAGAAGACCCCTGGCCGATGGTTTTAAGACCGGGACTTCTTCCTGTGAGGACGAAAATGAATCATGAATCTTGTGATAGATATCCAGAGTATACTAATGTTGTGGTGGGAACACTTCTTCAAACTTTCGAATGGTGAACGTAACAACAAATCCGCCAATAGAGATGATAACGCGAAAACCTCAATATTGGATGGCAGTGGTAAAGTTCCGCTGCGAGACTATAACAAGGCTTAACAGCTTTAGCTCAGCTTAAAAACAACAAAGCCGTAGGATGCTATGGTCTACCGGCTGAGCTAATAAAGAACGGGGGCTACGATCTGTTTAAATGCATTCACAAGCTTCTATGCACGATATGGTCGGAAGAATGCATTCCAGATGATTGAAACCTCAGTGTGCTCTGCCCAATCCACACAAAAGGAGATCCCACCAGTTGCGCCAGCTACCGTAGAAGAAGCCTTCATAATATCGCATTAAAGGATCTGTGGAGCGTATTATGTAATAAACTGAACCCATCGTCAACCAACTGATTAGCGCTTATCAGTTTGGCTTTATATTTCATTTATTCGGGAGTCGTTTATAGCAGGCAAGGATGCTAACGCTTGCAGTCTAAAGTTAATATCTTGAAGAAATTGTTTTCATAATAGAGTATTTTGGCTATTCAAAAAGGTTGTTCGAAGCGTGAGGATCGAATTTGAACGATTGCCAAAAATTTTATATTTTTTTCGACTGTTGAAGTTTCGGTAAAACTTCTATAAAAATTACGTAAAAGCAATATGCTTTGCAAAGCTTCATGAAAGAACAAATTGCTTTTATAAACAATTAAAAGTTGACCTTGTGGAAATTACAGAAGTCATAACGAACGCTAACAGAAGTAACAGTTTCTATAACTAGTTTTTTCATATTTTGACGTATAAATGAAAAGTTTTCCCTTTAAACGTGAATTCTAATACAAAAAAGAAAGCAAAATTTTTATTTTCTCCGAAATCTTTGTCGTTTAGAACAGCTGAGTTAGTGTCCTTATGTTATCGCCAATTAGATAAATTTTTTTTTAATTCTTATACAACATGCTTAACAAAAGAAATACTGTTCGCGTTAGCACAATCTAGCTATTGTGTTAAAACATATATCCCTGACCTGTACAAAACAAAAAGTTTACAAACATAAAAAAAAACTTATATCAATTTATAAAGATATCTGTAGATTTCCATGGAATTCGCTAAAATTTCTATAGAAAGAAAATCATGACTCGTTCGAGCTTTACAAAACTCAACAATTCAATGCATTCTCAACACTTATTTTACGATTTTTAGTTTTGTTTCTTTCACAAGAAAGTTCATTCCACACAACACAGATGACACAGATAGAAATGTTCAAAATGAAAAATAATAAATATTTCAAAAGAGATTTAATAACAATAACAACAACAACAACCACCACAATAATAATAACATGAGGAAGAGCTACAAATGTCATGTCAGCACAATATATAGAAAAATGCACTTGGAAGCAACTGAAAGAAGGAAAAAAAATGACGTAATATCTTTTATCTTTTTTTGTTTGAGTGTAAAAATAGAATTGCGCCAGGATAAAGACATGAATGCAAGACTGCCTGTTTGACAGTCAGACAAACATATCGACTGACAGTTAAACTGTCTCTGACATACAGGCTGTGATTGCACACGGCAAGAATTTTAATTTGGGGTGAACTAGAAGTCAAATTTAAGGCGCGCAGGCGCAACTGCGTGTCTTATGTTTGCATGTTTGTATGAGTCTCTGGAGGCTGAGATTCATTTGGTTGCAGGATTTGGCGGTGTCTCGCTTGTGCTAGCATTATGCTGACAACAGCTGCACAGGATAAATTTGTATGTGGCAGGAACAAGCAGTCAAGGAGCAGCACAACATAGCACAGCACAACCCAATTATTTATTACACACGAGTAGGAATGTTTTTACGAGCATGGCTGTGTGAGTATCTATGTCTGTCTGTCGCTTTGACTGTCTGTCTATCTGTATGAATGTTTATAGGTTCATATAATGAGTTGTTGTACTTGGCTTTAAGAAAGCACAAGGCTCGCTTCTGCTGTTGCTGCTGCTTGTTTTTGAAGGATATCAAGAAGATAAGACAAGCCAGAAAGGACATAATAATTTATGAGCCGTGCGAGACATGACGGAGTCTTGGCGTAGCGCATTAGTTAGCTATCGATTTTGTTAACACATACACGCAGACATACGTTAAGACATATTATAACCATAACTTAAGCTCTTACCTACCTTAACTTAAACACTGTTGAAGACACCTTGTTTGGTTTGGTTGCAGCAGGATTTGGCAGAGTATTTATAGCGAGAGTTTTTAGAAAATTTTACTGTGCTAAAGGTCGCACGTCTGAGAACTTTTTAAAAAGCTGGCATCATGTGAGTTGTTATGGTGAAATGATTAATAAAATTTATGTTTAATGTTGTACTAAAGAAGTACTAAAAAAATACTAAAGAAGAATATTAAAAAATAAGTTTTTAATTTTGACAATTACTATTCATCCGTATAAGCGATGTCGAGCGTCGATTAAAGTGTCAGTTGACTCTGATGTCGAGGATAGGGGTGATTGTTTTGTTTTTGAAGACATATTTTTCAAAATTAAGGGCTTAATAGGTTTAAACCGAAAAATAGTATAAAAAAATACAAAATAGTGTTAAATAAAAAAAAAATACAAAACAAAAAATCTTATCATCATCATAATACCAGCATACACAGAAAAATTGGATTCTTTCTCATTAGAAATTGCTTAGACGAAAAACAAAGGAACAAGGTACCTTGTGGTACTGTAAAAGATTCTGCGTTGAAAAATCTGAAGATGACATTATAGTAACGTTCTTCAAGATAAGATTTAATCCATCATATAAAATAGAATGGAAAACCAAAGGCTTTATGGGGGACATGACATTGGCCGTTGTTTAAAATCAACTGTTTTTATAATTTTGTATTTTAGTAAATATTCTTAAGGAAATCTTCATAGAAAAATTCCTACGGATTCAAAAGGTACAGCCGAATTAGTGAGAGCGAACTTTGAACAAACTTTGAACGCGTTTATCTCGAAACCATGTTTTTCGTACATTTTTTGACGAACATTTCTTTTTATGTATTTTTTTTAAACTTGATTCGCTTTCGTATGACACGAGCTTTTTTTTAAAATTTTTTTTTGATTTTTTAAAGTCAATATTTTTTTCGAAAAATCACACTTTCAAATTTGGAACATCACCAAAAATTGAAAAAAAATTAAAAAGAGCTCCTGTCGTACGATAACCAATTTTGTTAAAATTTAAAAAAGTAATTTTTTTTTTCAGTTCGGACAATTTTTGCGACTCCCGGCGCTGCAACCTCGAGGCCCCGTTTTTTTCTCTGCCGCCAGTTTGGAGCTCTATAAAACCATGTTGGAGTGAAAAATACATTTTTTTGAATTTTTTTCTTGTAATTTGTTCAATTCTCAACAATAATAAAAAAAATGTTTTGAAAAATGTTTGTTTTTGACTAAGTTATGAATTTTTAAAAAAAGGTCGGTTTTCTCTGCCGCAAATGTAATGTCCCTCCTTAAGCTAAAGAAGGATGATAGTGTGCGAGATTTTCTCAAACGTTTTACTGTACTTCATGGGTTAGTGGTAGTCGATCTACCTTGGAGGAAGCCATGTTGACTTGGAGAAAAGATAGAGAGTATATGACAGTTTTGCAACAGGTCTGCACTTCGAAATATTATGTCAAGGTCCTTTTCTTATGCAAAGATATTATCTACGAATACTTCCATAACTTAAAAAAAAGTGACTTAGAAAGTTAAGAGAGAGCCAAAAGAGAATGAAACAACAAGCTCACGAATTTTTTTATGACAATAGCAGCCCACTTTTCAAATCCAGGAGAATAAACATCTTTTAGATTATATATCCTTTCTAAGACAATACACAACTGAACAACGAGCCCAAATCGTTGAAATTTATTCCCAGTAAAAAGCACAAGAGAATCCTAATTTTATTCATAACTTAGTTATGAGTGACGAAGCCCATTTCCAATTAAATGAGTTCGTTAAATAGCAAAACTGTAGGATATGGGCTACGGAAAATCCGAGAGTACTTCAACGACAATTACACCCAGTTAAGTGCACTGTTTTGTGCGGTGTTTCTTCAGAAAGGATCATTGGACCATATTTTTTTGAAAATGAACGAGGTGTCGCCATTTCCGTCAATGGTGATCGATATCGGGCCATGTTGGAAAATTTTGTAAGGCCAGCCGTGGAAAACCATCCGCAAATATGGTTCCAACAGGATGGAGCCACAGCGCACAATGCGAGGGCCACAATGGCTCTTTTACGCGACATCTTTGGTGAAAGAATAATTTCGCGTACAAGCAATTTTAATTGGCCTCCGCGTTCCCCGGACTTAACCGCTCAAGACTGTTTCCTTTGGGGTTATTTAAAAGGGAAAGTTTATGTTAATAAGCCTAGGACTATTGAGGAATTAAAAACCAATATTCGAGACGAAATTAACAACATAACACCGGAAGTTTTGCGAAAGGTCATGGACAACGTGTTGGCAAGAGCACATTTGTGCGAAGCAGAAAATGGCCACCACTTGTGGGATATCATTTTTAATAACTAATCTAAAAATATTCCCTATAAATTTACTATATTCAAAAAACAAAAAAATTAAAATAATATGTCTTAAATAAAAAGTTATAAGGAATTCACACTACTTCGGTCTTTCTGGGCCACCCAGTACATTCTAAAAATCCAATTGTGCTTCTCCTCAGCCTTATCGAAAAGTGCTTAAAAGCGCCATTCTCATAAACTGCAAAAAGGCTATTTGAATAGTTTCCAAGAATGGTTCCATGGCATGGCTTGTGCAAGGCAATGGTTAAATATTTTCACGACTTTCCCTTCCACTTTACCTTCTTTTGGAAGCACTCTTTTTGAAGATCGAGTGTTGAAAATAGATGTTTGGTTAACTGTGAGGATGACACATTTATCTGAATATGAAGAAAATACAAGGTCTGCCCATATTGTTAGTAACTCCGTTCGACTTTTAAAGGCCCACGAAGTCTGAAAGACACCTATTAATGAGATTTTTTTTTCAAAAATGGGATTTGAAGGAAAAAATTTGCACTTGCATTGCTGGTTAAAAAAATTAAAGTCCTCCAGAAATATAATGGAGTTAGATGGATCAATAAGAACAAAGAGTGAATCAATTGCGTCTACTGCAAGCGAAATCCATTTTTATTTTTTAATATTTAGTTTTCACCAAACTCTTAATTTTTCAAAACTCAAACTTTTTCAATACTAACTGTATTAGCTGTGTTAGTTCAAATCAATACATAATGTTGTTCATACTTTTATTTGAAAACCACATTTGATTTATATCAAGATGCAAAGTTTAAAAGTTCTAAAAGTTTAATTTTTAATCAGAAACGATGGATTCTGTAAAAAGCTTATGGAGCTAGGATAATTGGTCTTTTAACCCAGAGAATACATTAAGAAATATTTCGAAAACTTTTTGGATTTTTTTTTTAATTTAATTTTTTTCGAAATTATCTTGAAACGTTTTTGATTAATACATTTCTGACATTTTTTCTTTTAAGGTAAATTTGTTTTATAAAATTTCCATTTTGGAAAAAATTTAACAAAATTTTGAGATGTAAATAAAATACCCAAATTATTTAAACAATGTATGTACTTTAAGGTGCCTCGACTTGTATGAAGAAAAAAAAAGTTCCATTTGTACCCTTTTTAAAATGAACCTTGATGTATTCTATGATCATTCCCAAAATATTTTGGCTATACCAAAATCTGTCAGTGAGCTAAACCATTTTGCAAAAACCTCCATAAATCATGTTTTCCGTAAATATATACGCTAGTGTAATAGATGTAAGTAAATACACTGTCTCAAATTGTAGGCCTGAAAAAGTTCTTTCAATCTGCATCAAAAATTTGTATAAATTTGCAATTGGATTAAAGATAATGATGTTTTTCATGATTTTTTTTCTTAATTTTTTTAGATGAATTTCAAAAATTCTCATTGAAACAAACGCTTGAAATAAAAAAAAATACAGTATTTTGGATTTTGAAAATATTATTTTCAGGTAAACTGCACACAAATGGAGAAATAAAATAAGAGCCACACTTTATTAAACAAAGAAAAATGTCCAAAATATATGACAGCAGTGCATACCTTTCCAACGATATCTTGATAACGGCGATCGTTAAAGAAATAATAAAGTTATTTCAATTTTTGTGAAAATAATCTAAAAAAAATGCATGAAAACATCTTTATACTTAACCCAATTGCAAATATTTTAAAATTTTTGATGCAGATTGAACGAACTTTTTCAGGCCTATAATTTGAGACAGTTTATTTGTTTATAATTATTCCACTAGTTAATATATATACGGAAAACATGATTTATGGAGGTTTTTGCAAAATGGTTTTGCTCACTGACGGATTTCGGCATAGCCAAAATATTTTGGGAATCAACATAAAATACATCAAGGTTCATTTTAAAAAGGGTACAAATGGAACTTTTTTTTTCAAGGCACCTTAATGTACTTGTATTGAAAATTGTAAAATAAAAGCCCAAATGAAAAGGGGCGCAATGAAAAAATTGTCAAAGGACTTTTGCCTCTTATTTTTTCGGACAAAAAATAACAGTTATTTTGTGACTTTTATTTTTTCGGTCAAAAATAACAGTTATTTTGTTACTTTTAATTTTTTAGAACAAAAATATCAGGTAATTTGTATTTCTTTAAAAGTCGCTTGACCAATTAAAAAATTATTAATACCATAAGTAAATTGTGCGCACCGATGAGACGAAAATAATGGTATCAATAGTTTTTTAGTCGGTCAAACGGACTTTGAAAAAACACAAATTGCCTGTATGTAAATTCGGCCTATTTTTGACCAATAAAATAAAAGCCAAAAGTAACTGTCATATTTGGCCGAAAAAATATAAGGCACAAAATAACTTTTATAAATAAAAAGTTAAAAAATAACAGTTAAATTGTGACTTCATTATTATTGAACCGGTACGGTCCCTGCTATCATCACTTACTTTTTTCATTATTATTATTATTACCTATTATTATTATTATTATTATTATTATTGTAGGAAGTAGATTTTGTATTTTTGTTTTCTTCAGGCTTCAGGATTTCTTTAGGCTTTAATGGGTTAACATATAAGTGAAAGCTATGGGCCAGTCAAAATGAAACATCTGTGTTGTTTTGTTAAAAATTAATTTATTTTGATTCCTCATTTTCTGTTACATCACAGCAATACGGAAACTGCTGTGTTAATGACGTCAGACAACTTCTGCTTCATTTTTGATCTAATTCAACAAATGTTATAAAAACAGATTTTGAACATATTTTTTGTTGTTTTTTTTGTTTCTAAATGATGTTAGAACGTCCTTTGTATTTGTTGCTACAGTTGTTAATTTCAAATTACATTTGGTTTTTTTATATGATTGGTTAGA